>JAJJMB010009609.1:54613-183572 GCA_023531105.1 Papaver atlanticum | reverse complement strand
GGTGAGCAATTTACCACGATAATCCTTGCTGAGATATGATTCATAGATACTTGAATATGGGTAGATTAATAGAGTGCTGATCCAATTCTAGAAGGCCAACTTTGCCACTTTCACAAAATCCGCACTTTAAGGAGGTAATGCATTTTCAATTATAATTTCTAAAATGTCACCAACCAGAAGTTTTTAAACCATTTAGGAAAGACTATGACCATGATGGCTCAGTACTAGCTTTGGAGGATATCTTTTTGGCTAACCACGTCACTTGTTCCTTAGGATGTGAATGAATCCCAAGTTGATAAGTCATGGTTTTGCAGGGGTCTTCTTTGATGTCCTTGAAAGTGGATCAAGGGTAGTCGCAGCAACACCCACCTTAGGTGGCGAACACAACCTATCCGCTGGGAAGAATGTGGTCGCAACAAATGGGACTCACCTAGGAATTGGGGCACACTAGCACTAAATCTGTGTACACAATCTAATGGAAAATGTATATAATTAGTCAATCTTCCCATTAATGATTCAATTAGACAGAATAATACATTTTATATTAGTTTTTTTTTTGAATTCGGTGACTATTCTAATATGCAATGTGTTTTATGTTGTATGGATGTAATTTATTTTTTTCATCGAATGAGTTGAAATACTGTTTATACTGTTTGGAGTAAACCAATGGCGTTCTGGAAAAGAGTGTCGTGCAAAACAAAACATGAGTGTGGTTGCAGATGAGAGGAGACACCAGAATAAATACTGAACCAGTGGAGTTGTGACTTCCAATATAGAATGACAGAAACACGATTCTCTTGGCTAACAACTCATTTGTAGATACCGCAGGAAGTTTCAAATAACAACTCTTTTGTTGATCGCAATGTACTTAACTTGCCTACGGTTGAGTGTCAATTTAAATTATTTGAAGAATCCGGAAATGCATAAATGAACTTGATAGTACCCCTTTTTTTATTCAAGTATACGCACTTTAAGGTTGCTGTGTCGGACTAAGCTGTATACACATACAGGAGAGGTTGAACTGGGGCCGTAAGGCCCCGGTGATACCTAGTTATCTATAAGTTTTTTAAATAACCAAAACACGCTTCTAACTTATTATTAATGACTTTTTATTTATTTATTTATGAAAATGATTAAGTTAGTTAATATAGGAATGAAGGTGAATGAGCTGTCAAATGGCAAGGTTTGGTGCACTCCTGGTGAACTTCAATTATTATTAATAATATTTATAATAATAATTTTGTTAAGATAATAGATTATGTTAGTATAACTAGATTATTTATAGTATAAGAGAATTAATATTAACACATAAAACCTCTCTCCTAGAAAAGGCTCTGCAAACCTTATCCTAATAACAAACAGTTATCTTTGTCTACCAAACAGTTTTCTTCATCTTCTCTGCCCGGATCTAGATTTCTTTTAAGATCCGGTAAATTAGTTTATCCGATTATATATGTAAATAAGTAAATTGCATTTCAGCAATGCATTGTAGGTTTTTCTGGTTGTATTTTCTAACAACCATGGAAAATGTTTGCCATTATTATTTCCCAGACGCTGTCAGAGTTGTTTGTATTGGCCATAATATTTCAAATGGTGACAATATCAATATTTGGAAGGAACTATGGATCTCCCATCAATGGTATCATTTGTTACCATATCCGGATCATATGCATGGAAGTATTCACGTATTTGTCGATCTATTTTCAGAAGATATGTATTCATGGAATGAAAATCTTCTCCGAGATTTATTCTCTCAAGATCAGTTAAGAGTAATTCTGGGTTTTTATATTAATGGTGAAGATGAAAATAATTCCTTGATCTCGACCCCATCAAAATTTCATAAATTATTACTAGCAGAAAATACTCCAACTTCTTCTCTCAATGAATTCCTAAGGAGAAAGTGTCGGTTTTGTCTTAAGAGTATGATGTTTATGTGTAAACTACCCCATACTGGTTTACTCGGTTAAGCATAACATCAAAAGTTTCAAGATTCATATTGAATCTATTTGTATGCTGTATAAATATAAATAAGATGAAGAAACAATTGAACATATGTTCTTCAATTTCCCTTGGGTGAAAATAGTGTTCATGAATTCTGCAATAGAGTTTTTGATGCAAATGGGAGTGGATAATCCTAGAACTATTATCATGAAATGGATTGTAGATCAAGAAACACACAAATTTCCATTATAGTGCATGTATTTTATGGTATTTTTGGAAGATGAGGAATGATGTAGTTTTCTCTAATGTTTCATTTTCTGCGGGATTGGTTATTAAAAAAACAGATATGGATTTTAATTCTTACTGTCCTGCAATATCAAAGAACATAGGGGATAATCGATCCAACATCATCCATCAGTATTGGCATCCTCCGGAATTTGGCTACTGTAAGATTAGTGCTGATGTAGCATTCATCCCAAATTAAGATGTTGTAGGGGCAATTGCGTAGAATCACTTGGGTTTGTTTGAAGGCTATGGTACAACTACTTTTCATGCAATTTCGGCACTTATGGCAGAGACAAAGGTTGTTATTCTTGGTTTGCGGTTGTCTAAGAGATCAAACATAACAAAGTTCATTATGGAGGGAGATGCTTCAAATATAATCAAGGATATTATGGAAGATGCAAGACAAAGACCATGGACAATACAATCTTTAATTCTCAGGATTAGAGATGAAGCCAAGACCTTTCAGGATGTTAAGTTTGTTTATATTGCTAAATTTGTCAATGTCTTAGCACATGAACTTTTCCAATTGATGTAGTTTTTACAAGTGGTAAGAAAGATTCGTTGCTCGGACTTTTATGAAGATTTGGTTTTTGATTATAAAATGAAAAAACCACGACAAACTAATTAAATTTGATTGATTTTAACCAGGGAGAGATGAATCTAGGGTTTTGGATTCCACTACTTCCAATATTTATAAACTCAATAACAATTTCTTTTGCAAAATACTCCTAGTTTACTCAAAATAATTTCGAACCCAATCTCATGCTTTGGAAGATATAACGTTACAAGCTCACTTTTTTATGACTCTCGTCGCTATTCTAAGGACTAATTTTCCTTCGATTATAAAAGATCGGTAGAAACTACCCAAAACAATTAATATGAAGCATGTAAAGAAGAGAAATTTTTTAATAAATTAAAAGATAGAAATGGAGTATTTATTGTCAAACAAAAAATAATTACTAAAATTCAGTCATCGAAAATAGTTTCTTCCAAAACCCTAGAAAATAAATTTAGCTACTCATGAATCAAAAAGTGGAGAAAAATTGATTCATCATTGTATTAAAATTAATGAAATTGGCTTACAACGATTTTCAGTGCTAAAGATCTTTAGCTGCTGAGTTGAACTGTTCAGCTAACAAATGGAGAAGTGGCTGAAGGTCTTTCTCTACTTACAGAAGAACGATATAAAGATTTTGTGGTTAAACAGCGTCAGCTTCTGCGACCATTCCTGGCGTACCTTTTTTCTTCGTGTTCTTGAAAATGCAGCAGCAGGTGAACTTTCTGAAACACTTAATTTTTACGATTCTAAGCCTATACTTTCTCCCAGACTCTCCGTATCTTTTTGTGACTCCCTATACCTCTATTTATATGCACAAGCCAAATAAATCTCGAGAATATTTTGCCTTTACTTTGGTTTATTTTCTTTCCTCCTACGTCTCGGAAATATCTCCTAAATCTTCTTTACGCATCTCTGTGGTGTTGAAACTTTCCGAAACTCGATATATATTATTTCCAAAAGGATACATGTTCTTTCACTGCACGTAACTACCCATCAAAATCCCGTAACTTTCCTCCTCCCCTGTTTTGCCGAGAATAAGATAAATCTTCCTTTTTAATTGAAACCAACTTCAATACCTTCCCTGTTTTGATGCACTTTATCATTCACAACCAAATCTGTAGAAAATCTCCAAGAAAATATCGCTCAAACCCTTCCCACAAGCTCACGTAGTTTCCAAAAATAATTCAACCAAAACCGAGAACCCTGTTTACTTTCAAACGGATGATTGAGCCAAATTTAAATGAATCAAACACTTGTATCAATCATGTTTAGGCCTAAGGAGTAATCCCAAAAAGAATCATCCCTTTAGTCTCTTCCCAACGCCTTCAATTTCCAAACCCTAATTCTGTTCTCTGCAAAACCCATTTTCCGCCAAAACCAGATTCAAACGGGGAAGAAGATGGACACCCCTTAACCAAATCCAGGTTTCCTTTAGCAATTGTGGGTGCCCCTTATCCATTTCTGGGGTGCCTCTAGTACTTTCTCCCGAGGGTTCAAGTACCTTTCAGATCCACTTTTTCTCTTCAATTTCTCTACATCACTAAAGCTACCATGCTTTTCAGACATAACTTGCATCACTAAAGCCGACGTGCTTTTCAGATAGAGATGAAGGAATAAAAGCAAATAATGAGAAATAATTCGCCTCAGTTGCTCATGAAATGACACTTTATCTCTTTTAAGCGTCGTTTTTTTTCTTTCTCCAAAGTACCTAAAACTCAAAATTAAACATAAGATACATAATTTACAAGAAAACTTAGCAAAGAAAGCATAAACAATAGATAAATATCAAGGTGTTTTAGACACCTATCACCAATTTACAATTCGTGACTCTGTAATGGGTTGGAAGGAGTATGATTCTCCACATATGTGTATCTCTTCAAACCTCAATTTACTGAGGTAGTCTTTTTAAAGCTTTGAGCTCTTCGATCCCTTTTTCCTTAAAAAAAAAGGAATTAATATTAAAGATCATTTGAAAGAGAAGAAGGGTTTTTGCGAATGTTTTTTCTTCAAAAACTAGGTTTTGAGATTCTTGAATTTAAAATGAGAGATTTGAAAGGCAAGTCTGAGGAATGTGAATGTTCAATCTTCATAACAATCCGGTAAAGAGTGATTTGTGAAAACTAAAACTTTAGATGTTCAGGTAGCTCAACATCCTATTTATACTAAGTTCAGCTAGAAAAGCAGAAGTACAGGTAACCGAACATCCTCTCTATTGCTGTGTGGACTAGGTAATTTGGCTTGGAAAACTCAAGATAACTGCCGAATTTTCAGGTGTTATACAGAGTTATCACCGAGAATGTCGAGACCACTATGTTCCTAACCGAATCTAAGATAAAATCAAAACATACACTTACAAAAAGTTCAGTAGGAAACTAGATGGTTCGGCTAGGAAATTAGAAAGTTCGGCTAGGATTTTTTTTTTTTTACAGAATAGAGAACTTCTCTCTGCAACTTTTTTTTATTATTACACCTTAATTTATTAACTACAAATGTATAAATTAAAGAAGACATTGATTAGTCAAAAAGTACCTTCTAATATAGAAATTTCTAAAATCCAGATTTATAATGATTATGAAAGCAGAAGAGATCAAGAGGAGAAGAAAAATGTTTAAAATGAATATAGGTTAGTAGGAAAAATTGTGCTTTTATGCTTATGAATAAGAATTTTATATTAATTAGTTATTAAGTTTAGGTTATTAACCTTAAGTTAGGCTTAGGTAAATTAAAGAAAAGGGTGGCTAGGTCATTTACTATAATTAAGACACCCTTAGCTCATCACTATTGATGGTTTAAGTGGATAGGGACCACCCGAAAAAAACCATGGTGCCCAAAAAATTATCCTGGCATTTTAGGGGCCATTCAAAAGGAATTAAGGCCAACAATCTATACCCATCCAAGGGCATTAACTAACGGATACCTCATAGAACACTGAAGTTACCTATATGCCCTTCCAGTAAAAAATAAATCAAAATCGTTCCAACCCATTTCAACTCTTCTTCCATTGCTCTTCCCATTCACTCCCGATTATGGAGGAAAACAAAAAAAAAATTCCCTCGTTCTTCAATTCAATTCATCGTCGTCGTGAATCGCCAAATCAAAACATCGTCAATTCTTTTATAAAACGATGGGTAGAAGTAATGAACCACAAAGAGCTCGAACTTAAAACGTTGCTCGCGGTATCGATCAAAATATTGGAATTGCAGCAAGAAATAAACAAATTGTAACTGAACATAACGAAGAACACAAAGAAGATGCAGCCATGGATGTAGTAGGTGGTGATGATTTTGATAGTCAAACACTCCGGCAACTTCAAATGGCCCCAATTAGGTAAGATTCTGTCATTTTTTGGGTTTATGTCGTTTTAATTCGCCGAATCGATGAAAAACATTTCTAGGGTTTTCTGTTTTTTTCTCAGATTCGAGAGATATGCATGCTTTTTAACTCCCGAATATAGTCGTTTTCTTCATTTCTCAAGAACATCGACAGTATTCGGGAGATAGATTTATAGGTTAACTTCCTAATGTGGTTGGTCACATCTTCCTGTGAACAAAAAAGGATATCATCGGTAGGTTAAAGAATTTTTTTACTTCCGAATATGTTGATGTAGAAACACAGTAATCGGACGTACACTTACTACCGAATATATATTTTTTGAAAAATTCTCAAAATTGTAATTTAGGCAAAATCCCATTTTGGGGTCAGTATATATTCGGAAGAGAATATAATGTTCTATACTTACGATTGTAAAATGTTGAAACTGAAATAGTTTTGAGGCCATACTGCATTTGGTAGACAATGTTAATAATTACTTCCGATTATATAGGCTGAACAACTTAGAGTTTCCTGAACTCCAATTGACGAATATTCGGTAGCAAATGTATTTGCGTATCTACCGAATGTGATGTATTCGTAAACAAAATGTCGCCTTTTACTTCCGATTGTATACATTCGGATTTTATTTGTGTACTTATTCTTCCGATTGTATGGTTTGTAAACTTTGTTCCTTATTTTGTTGTTTAGGCAAAGTCGAGCTAAGAATTCCCATAAAACAGGCGACTTAGGGCCTTGTCGAGAAGGGAGTAAGAAAGTGTCAGCTAGTGCTAGGAGAGAAAGGAGTGCCAAGGTAAATTCAAGTGCTCAACAAGGTGTAGAACCAAGTGCTCCACAAGGAACTCAACAAGGTGTGCAACCAAGTGATCAACAAGCCACTCAACAAGGTGAAGAACCAACTGCTCCACAAGGCAGTGAACAAGGTAGTGTAGAACAAAGTGCTCCACAAGTTACATCCCAACATGAAATTGATCCAGTGCCAAGAGTTTAAGAAGAAGGACAACCAAGTGGTACCCAAGAAGAAGGATAACCAAGTGGTACCAAAAAAGCCAAAAAAGGAGGAGAAGATAGAAAGAAGGAAATTGCTAAGAAAGCATCATACCTTGTCCCTGATCACTTGAAGGTGCAGGATATTCTAAAAGGAAAAATCCTTGGGCTACCGGAGGATGGAGGAAAATTGTTATTTGGATACAAAGACTCCTGGGCCAAAGAAATATACGAAACCGAGGTAATAATAATCGTATCCTTTTTTATTAACGTATTGTCTATGTGTTCTATAGTAATAGTTGTAGTGAGGGTTTTTGTATTTACTCTAAACATTTGTCATATATTTAATAGTATCATCAAGATGCGGTTATTCTACTCAAACCCACCGCCGCACCAACAAAAATGCTTGATTTGCCTTTATCCGGTGAATGTGAAAGGTTCAAGAAAATTATAGCCAACTCGGGGTTAGCTACTGCTGCCGAGAATTAGATGTTGGAACATGATCGTGTGGCTATATCGGCGTTCGTGGAGAGAATGTATCTTGAGACCGACACCTTTGGGGAGATGACGATTACCCCGAATGAAGTTGTGATGATGCTTAACATCCCTGACTAAGGCACAGCTGTGAAGTATAACTACACAAAGCAGTTAACTTGGGCACAACTATATTCTCTAACTAAAAAGTGCTTAGGTTGGGATAAAGAGACAACAACAGAAGAGTTCATGAGGCATGCAACTTACAGAACTAGACAGATCAACACTACCGTTTTGATGAATATGTTCCGAGGAACCTTGGATAAAGAACGAAAAGGAACATTAACTGATGAGCAAGTGGAGCACGCGACCACCGCATATCTCCCTTGTGTATTGGGATGTGTCATTTTCCCCAATACTGCTGGCAACTGGATCCACGCCAACCTTCTACAACTTTTGGATCCTCTCCATGAAGTTGGTGACTACTCTTGGGGAACGGCATGCCATGCATTCTTGATGGAAGAGTTGAGAAAGGCGTCGAGGCGAGGAACTAGCCAACTTTGCAGGAATGTGGCTCTATTGTAGTTTTTTTTTAACTCTATTAGTCCATTTTTGTTAACTACAAATGATGCATATTTGGTAGGATTTACATTTGATTATCTTCCGAGTGTAGTATATTCGGGAAGAAATACTTCCTTTTTCTTTCGATTGTTAAGAATCGGAACTTAGTGTTGAACACTTACTACCGATTATATAGGCTCCAAAATTAGAGTTCACTGAACTCCAAATGATGCATAGTCCGTAAGAATTACATTTATCTATCTTCTGAATGTAGTTTATTCGGAAACACTATACTTCTGTTTTCTTTCGATTGTTAAGAATCGGAACTTAATGTTGAACCCTTACTACCGATTATATAGGCTAAAAATCTAGAGTTTACTGAACTCCAAATGATGCATATTCGGTAGGAATGACATATGTTTATCTTCCGAATGTGATATATTCGGAAAAAATAAACGTCTGATTGTATCTATTCGGTTACAATTTGTGTACTGTTACTTCCGATTGTTTAGAATTCATTTTCTAATACTTGATTTTTTATCTATATAGGCATGGATCTATGACCACTTCCCTATCCTGAAGTTTTCCAGCGAGAACCCGGAGTGGCACAAAGGTACTCCTAGAGGAACAACGTATATCTTCAAAGACAACCGTTCTAGGTCAAAAGAGCATAAATTGATTCGCATGAGAGCTTTTGGACCAAATGAAGGCATCAGAAGTATGCTTTGATCCATACAAGGAAGACCGAGCTAGTGGACATATAAATGGTCGGTCAGACTTGTCCTTTTATTTTGGACCATTGTGGCACCCCACATGATATGTGATGTACAACCCCTCAAGGGTGATGCGAAAACACTGATATGTACAACATCAACCAATGGATCACTTCGGGGATTTCTACAAATTGGTTTTGGAAAACTGCGCTTCTAATGGTGACAATCTCACGATAGTTCACTCAGGCCCACCTACCGTTATTGATAACTGGGATAAAAGGACAAGTTTCATTATCAACCCTAGTAGACCTGTCTAGGGATGCCAATGGGTACCCATTACCTGGAACAGGAACCGGACCCGGTCTAATAGGGTCCGATTCCGGGTCCTAAGATTGGACCCATTAACAAGTTGGGACCCGATGGGTAATTACCCGATTGGACCCGAATCTTAATCGGTCCAAATGGGTAATACCCGACGGGTACCCGGTTATTCATTATTTTATTCCTCTTTTTTAAAAAAATTACTAGTATTTTGCTAGTTTTGGCTTTGATCTTTTTTTCACTTTTCATTTTTTTCTTACATTTAATCTTTATTTAGTACATTAATAAAGAAAGAATAACACATTTTGATAAATATAAGTTAGATTCAAGAAAAAAAGAGAAATATATAAAGTTTTGGAACTTTTTTGTGTGTTTTCTTAATACCCAACGGGTACCCGTAACCGATGGGTACCCTGGTTTTTTAACGGGTCCGATTCTGGGTCCACAAATTTTGGACCCGGAACCGTTAGGAACCGGACCCGACTTTTATAAGTAGGGTCCGGTTCCAGGTCCAGTGGTACCCGGGAGGCCCCAGACCCATTGACAGGCCTAGACCTGTCACCCGAGGTGATGAAAATTATCCAGGCTATATGAGTTGGTATAGGACGGTATCCCATACTTTGGTTATCCGTGAAGTCAAATAAAGACTATTTCGGCGGCGTCCACTTATAATTGTATAATCAAAGAAAGGCCAAGTGGTTATGATAGACTGGTGCATATTGTTATGTTCTTTTCGTTTTATATTATGGCTATAAATCTTAGGTAATAACCTTTTGATGTTATGTCATGTATAAAAAAAGGTGAATAGGTTCAAACGTGTTTCCAAAATGTTAACTGCATGCATGAGGAGCGGAGATCCCGTGCCAGTTAAGAAGATAAAAGAGGCTAGAGACCTAGTTGATAATATGGATAATGAAGATTATGCAGCTCAGTTTGGGGAGAAAGGAAAGAAGAACCATCCGCCCAAGATGGTAGTATCAAAGATGGGTAAAAGAACTCGAGCTTCTTCGAGCGCTTCAGGTACTCAAGCTGAAGGTGCTCAAACTCGTGGTCGTGCAGGTCTTGGAGTTAGTCATGGTCGTAAAGTCCAAAAGGAGAGATAAGTGACAATGGTTATGTTATTGTTATAAAAAAATGGTTTCATAGTTTTATGGTTATGTTAGTCTTATGAATAGTTTGTGTTGGATTAAGTCGTTTTTAAGGTTTGGATCGGATTATAAGTTCTTAAATTAAGTTATGGTTTGTGAATGGTAAGTTTTATGGATTATGAATGGTATGTGAATTTAACAATGATTTGCAAGGGACTCAAATATAACATCATGAAACTGTTGAATTTTGATGCACAATCGGAAGATTAGTTGATATACATATCTTTCAAATATTATAATTGGAGGTCATGTAATGTAATATTTCCTCCGATTATGACAAGTTCAGTTTTTTCTAAAATTTGATTTTTGAGCCACTCTATATTCAGAAGCCATGTTAACTAATATGGCTTCCGATTATTGCAAGTCTCATAATCGGAATCCATAAAATTGAAATTCCTATCGAATATGGTATTTACGCATTTCTAAATTCAAAGCCTTATGGTCGTTCCAAAATGCCAAGACCTAAGGATTTTTGGAAGGTTTGGATTTTTGAGCCACTCTATAATCGGAGGTCATGTTAACTAATATATCTTCCGATTATTACAAGTTCAAATTTTGAAAAATTTCGGTTTTTTCTAAAATCTGGTTTTTGAGTCACTCTATATTCGGAAGGCATAAAACTGAGATTACTATCGAATATGTTAGTTATGCATTTCGAAATTCCAAGGCTTATGGACGTACCAAAATGCCAAAACCTAAGGATTTTGGAAGGTTTAGATTTTTGAGCCACTCTATAATCGGAGGTCATGTTAACTAATATATCTTCCGATTATTACAAGTTCAAAATTTGAGTCACTTTATATTCGGAAGACATGTTAACTAATATTGCTGCCGATTATTGAAAGTCTCATAATCTGCATTTAACGGTTAACACTACACCTCCGATTATATAATATTTAATGTGCTAATGAGTCATATGCTGCTTACACTCGTGTTACACTTCGCCTCAACGGCCATATTTTCAAAAAATAGAGCCGTTGGAACTCTAAACTATATAAGGAGGGTATCTTCTTCCTCTATGTGCAACACAAATACATTTTTAACTCTCTCCAACATCAAAGAAATCATCTTCAAGATAATATCCCAACCATTCATTAATCCTGCCGAGTTCACGATAGGAGAAGATTTATCTTTATGTAGGCGCTATGTTCAACTCTATCCGAGACGAGGAGATGAACCTAGGCAAGGAGGTGTAATGAGTATGAGTTATTTGGGGAGAATTCACAAAAAATTCTGCGCCGACGACAACGGTAACCCAAATAACCGTCACTCCGCTGATCTTTTCTGCCGAGTAGGTTCAATAAACGGACACGTCGAAGAATTCATCCATTTAACTTATCTTGTGAATCAATATCGATTGAGGGGTGAAACCAATGATGAGGTTATAGCACGATCTCTCGGGGAATGGCGGAGATGGAAAAGATCAAACTTCCGTTACGAAGCTCATTTCAGAATCCTTAAGGAGATAGACAGAAAGATCTTCTCTTTTGAACTACCAAGCACATCTTCTCTTTTGCCTTGTTGATAAGCAATTCTCTTGCCTCCGCCTTACTTGCAAATGACTAAACGCGCATATAACAAAAAAAAAAATCATAAGTATAAGCATTTAACATACATAATTTAAAAATAAATAAAAATAATAGTAATGAGTATACCAAATCGTTTGCATAGTGTAGGGAAGTATCGGGTCTCAAATATAAATCATCAACGAATGCTACAACGGCTTGCAAAATGAAGCAACAAGTTTTACTATATAATCGGAACCCATGTAGTAAGTTTTCCTACCGATTGTTCCATAATCGGTAGTATATTTTGTGCCACAAACAACCGATTTCAATATAAAAATTTAGACAGTCTCCTGAGTACAAAAATAAATAAAATCGAAAGCAATATATATTGTAAAACATCCGAAAATCAATAATCGGAAGCTAACATAATTAATATACTTCCGATTTTCAAAGATGAAGAATTACAATTTTTACAAGTTTGTGAAAATTTTATTTTGGGGCTAATTATATATTCGGTAGTTAGATAAATTTACAATGCTACCGAATGTAAAAGATAAGAATACTGAGTTTTATAATTTTGGAGGAATTCGTTTTTGGGGCCATTGTGATAATCGGTAGTATATATACTTTACATAACTACCGAATGTAGATATTTTGGAAAATCAATATGGGGTTTTTTACATATTCGGTAGTAATCTACTTTATTGGAACTACCGAATGTGCATATTTGGTACTCAGTATGTTATATTCGGTAGATATGTAGATACATTATCTACCGATTCTGGGTAGTTCATGGCATTCAATGTATGCATGAATCGAGTTTTCTTGTTTACAAACGCATTCAAAGTGGGTATTTGAGTTTCTTAACACAATACCTGTATGTTTGATGCATCATTAGCTTCGATCTCGGGTGATTCTACGTTTTCTTCCATGAAAGCGTCGTCTAGGGCTTCCTCTCCACAAAAGTTTGGATCATTCAACATATACCCCAAATCGTCTTCTCTAAACGGTAATGAACCTTCAACATTATGTTCTTCATGATGATTCTCACCTTCTTCTTCATATCCATCCATTTTTGTTGTTTATTTAAGAAAAAATAGTTTTTCCTTTTTTTCCTTCTTCTTCTTCCAACTTCATTTCCAAAATGAAAATAAAAGAAAAAAATGGAACAAATTTCCTTCAAATACATCACCCATTACAATCGGACCAACAGTAAAAGTTTTATCTACCGATTACAATTGGAAGGACCAAATACATTATTATCTACCGATTACAATCGGAAGAGCCAAATACATTATTATCTACCGATTATGTGAGGGTAATCTTGCCATTACACATTACGCGAGATAAGGGCTGGCTTCAATTTACCTTTGGGTGACCCAGTTTTGTTTTATTGTTTGCACCTAATTTCTTTTGAGTGGCCCCTAAAAATGCGAGCAAAAAAATAGTGCAAATTAATTTGAAAAAGGTTGAGCTCAGTACACTGCCATTCTGACGAAACTGTGAACTAAATCCATCACTGCTAACTGCCATCTTTATTATTGTATGCATGATGTTATTGATTCGAAACTTCACTCATATTTAGTAAGAGAAACAAAAGAGAAGAGTAATGTATTATTGTACGTATGAATTAAAAGGCCGTACTTGTGAAGACAGAAAGATCATTTTGCATCTTCACCAACCTGGCCTCAATCTCGGGCAATCAAGCCTTGAGGTGGTGAATCCACTTCTCTACCCAAAGCATGGGCGTTGCATGCAGTTGCGTTATCAACTCTGCTGCTTCCACTGCACAACAAAATCATACTAAATAAAAAGTAATTCGGAGCATGAATCAGTAAAAACAAAATGAAAGCAACATTCAATGAAAATACGTCCGTACAGTCACAATTGCACATATATATACCTACCGTCTGGACTACCGGAGAGGGAATTGTAATTCAGTGACAGAAACATCATTCATATCTACATCGTCTTGCTCTTCTTAGCCATCCATACACCTATGAAGCAAATAAAAGTATATCTAACAAACTTATAGTCTCCTGGTAATAGTTTATAAAAATTGACAGAAAATGAAATGCTTGCGGATACATACAGATATGATATATACACGCTATTTACATTAATATACGTAATCAAAGAACCTTGGAAGATAGAGAGAGAGGGATAGCAAGAGTACCTGTTAGTCCAACAAATTAATCAAGCCATTTATATCGTCAAATGGATCTTCTCGCCTTTCATCTCTTTGAATAAAATCAACATACAATTCTTTAAGAGAGGAGAGGGATTTGAGATCATAAGTTAAAGACTCCTTCACTTTTGGGCAATTAAATATGGCAATTGACTGAAGAGAAGTCCATCCCCGTAAATCTGGAAGAAATTTGAGAGCTGGACAGTCTACATAATGCGATTCCCGAAGAGATCCACCGCCTAGTTCATGGTCCAACAGAGCAACCTCATTCTCATCATCATCATCATCATTTACCCCAAAGCCTTCAAATTGATTGCACTTTGTAATCCTCGAATGTTGAAGATTGCAGTTGTTCTAAAGTATGCTTATCGGGAAGTATATAAACTCCTCGATATTGTGCAACCATAGGTATCTGAGAAATTGTTGGCTTTTCCCAACTTGTGGTCGAACTCATGCATCTCCAGGAAAGTCAGACAAGGAAACGAAGGGGTTCGTGTTAAACTTTTGCAGCCGATAATCCTCAGATCCTGAAGACAAGGATATGAATGACTCAATTCTTCTAGAAGGAATACATTAAAGAAGTAAATCCGCCAATATCTATACTCTTCAAAGACATTCCTTCAAGAGCAAGAAACCTCAGACGCGGGAGTTGCCCAATAGCTGCTGGAAGTTGTTTAATTCCTCTGCAGTTGCATGGTGTCAACGTTTGCAAATTCGGGAGACCAAATGGAACACACATCCACGTGGGAAGATCCCACCCCATGAATTCATAGATACTTAATGCTCTCAAACCAGTGGGAGGTTGGAGAGCTTCAAGCACTTGAAAATTACATGACTTCTGATCCCACTTCATACCCAAATCTTCGACACGAGGCCAACGTAAATGCAATTCACGGAGATTCTGTTTTCCTTGCAAATTTGCTCTCTCAATAGCTGTTGGATCTTCCACATAATGAAGATTCACAATACATAGCCACTCAAGTAAGTTAAGGTTTGTTAACTCTTCGATAGCAACGCTATATTCTGGTTCATTTCTTAGTTTTTCTAGCACTGAGTAAACCAACCTATGAAGGCAAACTAGTTTTCCTACTCCTAATATTTGTTGGTTATGATTACTATGGTATAAAAATTGTCCAAGTTTTGTCCAATTTTAACATCTTTGGGAACCTCACAATTGAAAAGAGTCATAAGCTCAAGATTGGTGAGGTTAGCACAAGACTCAGGTAACACTGTGATCTCAGTACCATCTAAGTTAAGGTATCTTAACTGAGTTAAAGCTCCAAAATCTTCAGGTAATGCTTTCAGTAATGGGCAACCTTGGAATTTAAATATCCTCAGATTAGTAAGACCTGCCACAAACTCTGGCAAGGCTTTTAAATATTTGCAGTTATTGACATCTAGTGTTTGCAAATTGGAAAGGGTGATGATAGAAACAGGTATTCTACTATCGGATTGAGTGACAAATATAGAGATTTTAGATTTTTCAAACAAGAGATTGAGTCGGGAATTACTTTTAGTTCACAATTATTGAGATTCAATGTTTGCAAATTACTCAGAGATGTGATGGAAATTGGTAGTTCTACCATTTCGGTGAAAGAGAGTTCAAGATATCTCAATTTTTGTAAAGATTGAATGTCTGAAAGAAGATTTTGAATTAGGACACCCAATATGTAATTCAAGACCAATGTCTCTAAATTATATAGTTTACTACTGATGGGATGATAATTTGCGACTTCCCTCAGATCAAAAAAGGAGAGGTGGAGGTACCTTAAATGTCTGAGATTAAAACTCAAAGAAGGAAATTTTTGAAAGCGAATTTCTGGTGTAGTAGAACTTACGTGGAATATACGCAAGCGCTTATTTCCAGAGAAGATAGAAGGATCAAGTTTTGAACCTTGAAGGATAAAAAGTGTCCGCAACTTGTTCGCGTTACTTAAGTTGTTTAGAAATACTGCTGATGAATCTCCATCCAAATATAACCGTAAGCGGTGAACTTCAGAAAGATCTGAAGACTCACTTCCCTTGAGAGATACCAATTCATTTTCCCCAAGAACATCTTCTGCAAGATCATGCACAAGATCATGCATCCTGCATGCCTTTATGTCGCCTAAATCGTCCTTATGTAAATTATAAAAAAAGGAGCTCGACACCAAGTTTTGGAAATATTCATTTCCAAAGTCTTCTATAGATTTTCTGTTTCTTACATCAGATGGTTTAAGAAATCCTTCTGCCATCCAGAGCCTAATCAAGTTTTCTTTATTAATCTCCCAATTCTTGGGAAAGATTGAGCAACAAAAGAAACACTGTTTGAGATGTGATGGCAAGTTATTATAGCTCAATTTCAAAACTGGCAAGATTTTTCTTTGACTTTCTGGTGCATTCCAAATATCATCATTTTGAATCGATATCCAATCTTCTTTTCTGTCTTTTGAATGCAGCAGACTTCCAAGAAATTTTGCAGCAAGTGGTAAACCACAACATTTCTTGGCTATCTCCTTTCCTATGTTTGTCATTTCTAGAGTATTTAGTGCCCCACCTGGAGAAAAGGCTTTTTGCTCGATCATAGACCAACATGCATCATCAGTTAGGTGTCACAAATTGTACGGTGGAATAGCCCCCCTTACCATAGCAGCAACTTGGTCTTTACGTGTTGTGATTAAAATTTTATACCCTTGACCTCCAACGAGCAGCACAGATTTGAGCATCTCCCATTGCTCCTGATCATCGTTCCATAGTCATCAAGTACTAGCAAATATTTCTTACCAAGTAACTTTTCTCTAACTTTATTCACTAGCACATCCAAATTGGAGATGCTATCAAATTTAGCCTGGGTAATGGACTCCATAATGTTTATTAAGATGTTTTTCACATCAAAACATTCAGACACATGGACCCACATTTTTGGCTCAAACTGTTTCTTTATCAACTCATCTTTGTATACAAGTTGCGCTAGAGTCGTTTTACCAAGTCCCCCCATTCCCACCAAGCAAATGAAAGAAACTTTCTCATAATTTTTGACAGAAGATGGTGATGATGATGTTAATATGTTTATTATTTGATTTTATCATCATCCCTTCCTACAATTTCTGGCTCGCTTGAAAATGATGTCGTATGTCGATTCTGTTGCTCACTACTTTCACCGAAAGCAATAGTAGTATTAATAGGTGTAGTACTTTGCAGATGAAACTTACGCATATTTTCGGTAATCTCATCTAATCTTCGGTTTATATTTTTAATTTTCTTAGCCATACCAAAATGGAAAGCAAGTGGGTTGTTGGAAGCCGAAACGAAATCGAGTACCTTATGCTTAAAGCGGTCCCCTCTTTGACAACGACGTAAGGTTTCATAAGAGAACATCTGCATCATATGCCACATCCTTGAGCTTTCTCAGCCAAATTCCCACAGCCTTTTCGGTCACTTGCCTCCTCTCGGCATCAGCTAGGACCGCAAGTATCATCTCAATGGTTCCTTGAAGCTTTTTCAACTCATCTTTGACGCCCCAAGCCAGACGAATCTCTTGAGCAATAACAAGAACTAATTTCTTTAATATTTCTGTTACACCATTCGCAAGAATCCCGTCAACTACCGCCATAGCAAGATAGTCGTATATATGTTAAAGATCAAGATATAAAAAGCACTACAAATTTCAGAAATGATGTTTATGAGTAAGTAGTACTGTTTGCTTTCTTATGAGTTCAATTTATGTAAGTTAGTCTATTGAAATAAAGGAATGGAAGACATATTTACATAATACTTTATAGAATCTATTGATATATAAGATTGCAAGTCTTCTGCCACATGAAAAAAGAAAAAGAAGACTATCCCTACTGCGTTGCTTTATTCTACTGCGTTGCTTTATCGTTTAGGTTGCAAGGTATCCAATCGTTGGGTTGGGTAGAACTTTTTCATAATGTATTTATTCGTTCTTCTGTTGTAAAGAAGAATCCAAGATTCAGCCATGAAATAAAGTTGAAGGCCATTAACATTAGTTTGCTTGAGAAACTTACAAAGGAACAACAACCTTATTATGTGAATTATTTGTTACAACACTTCATAGATCACCACCAGAGCATGACGACAGGAGATTAAGAATGCAAAATATACAATAGTACTCCATCTGATCTGAAAGTTGTAGAGGGGCAAAGGCTAACCTTACCATTAGGCTCCAAGAGCTCAAACACTTAAATTCGTATCTTTGGAATTAGTTTTGGATCGAATAAACTTTAATGTTGCTAAAGAATTATTGAAAATTTCGGCTTTCCAAAATGACAATTCATCTTTTGCTTTCACTTTGCCAAAGAATAATCTTGAAGGATAGCAAAAGTATTACTACAACAATCCTCAAGATGTAAGCCTGATTGATGATTAGACATCACTTTCGACATCTATTTTTTCAATTTCCTCCATCATATTAACCCTATTATTTTTTCCGTTTCTAAATCTAGTACAACGAGTTTTTTGTTGGAATTTTGAATAGAAATATGAGTTAGTTAGTTACTGTGAATGGATGTGTCCACTCACTTAAACCTTTTCAATATGTAGTGTCTTATCACAAAGGATGTGACTCTCTACTTAGGGTTGTGACTCTTCATGAAAGGACTTCTCCAAGAGTCACTTCTAAACCTATATAAACCCCACTCATTCTCCATTGCAAGTATGTTTTTAGAATCATAAAACTAGTACTAGAAATTTAAGAGTTTGCATGTGTCTTCAAGAGTTAAAGAAGAGCTTGTGCTACATCTATTCGCGTTCGCTGTTATCGAAGTGCTGCGAAAAACATCGAGGTATTGTTGAATGTTGGAGACATATGCCGCTAAACTTGTAACATCATTATATACAGGGCATCAAATGTCTTAAGTAAATAGATTACTCGCCTCAATACACCCAAGTAAGTTTGTTTAAGTTTTGTGACTGATCATCTTTTTCTATCCTTCTTTTCTTGTTTTGTTGTTGGTATTACGAAATGTAATACATAAATGAAATCCATGTTACAAAGAGTTGTAACGGATCGGTGGATAATACACGAGTTGTATTATTAGAGAATTGGTAGCGAAGATATTTATCCAACAATCTTAAGACATTTGATTTTATATCTTTGTTGCTGAATTAGTGGTTCAGAGGTTATCACATTCTTCGGCCATTCCGTCCAATTCTAGAAATAACCCTGTTTAAGAAAGAACAGTGGGTTTGACGTTTCAAAACTTCGGTGTGGAGTCTGGAAAACCATAAAGCATGAAACACTAACTAACTGTGTCCTGCCAGTTTTGGAAGACGAGACTTCTTTCAAACCTAGAGAGGAGAGTCTGTGTATGGTAATCGATTTACAAATCAGCACGGTTTGTTAATGGTTAGATTGTTTACAATTATTGGTACTAGACTCTGAGAGAAAGAATTAATGGGCGGACAGGAAGATCTGAAGATTCATATTAGAGTGAATCTCCGTAACTGTTTTCCCTTGAGTTTTTGATGGAAAACACCATCATTCAAGTTCTGGGCAATACATAGGTAGTGTTCAAATTTAGTTTTGGTAAAGAACTAACCTTGAACAAAGTGCTCCACGTCCAAAACTTTAAAAGAACCGTTGTTACTGGCGGAACAGCGTGGTGCCTCTGTGATACGTCTGTTCAAGACGTTATTCATGTGTTCTTCATTTAATCTTTGTTACTGAAGTGTGTGGCTACATGTTAACCCATTTTTTTGGCAATTCCGTTCAAGTACCGGAATAACCATGTTGGTAAATAGTTAGTTGCTTTGACATTTAAAATTCAGAAATGATAAATGCGCAACAGAACTAAATAAGGGTTAGCAAACCAAGATTGTGAACAGTCACAATATATTAAGAACCGACACGTCGACCATGTATGCCGGAAGTCGGACAGATGCGTTTTTTTTTTCGTCAAAAGACTCGTGGTCTGGGGACTGTAAAATTTCATCTTTTACAGTATTTTGCATCTGTGGAAAACCTCTTCCATAAACGGTAAAGTGATTAGAGGGTCCATTAACGCTTTGGTGTCGCTTACATGGAATTATGGAAATCACTTTTTTGACAGTCATGCATGTACCGGTATATAATGGTCAATGGATTACATCCGTATACAGCAGTTGGTTCTTGTGAAAGGTAGATTTTGGTCATAGAAAAACAAACAAGCGTCCTTTCTCTCTCTTCCGCTCGGCATAACCGTTTTTATAGAAAAATCCTAAATTTTCTCTCCTGGTGTTCCTCCATTATCTTTCTCCTTAATCCAGATTTACTCGGTTTTGGTCTGAGATTTCAGATCTACTGAGGAAATGTAGGAAATAATAATTAGATTGTTTTTCTTTTCAAATAAAAATATTGCATCTAAGCAATATTAGGTTTAGGTATTTGTTTTTGTTTAATTTCAATGGCTATTATATGCCTTATGTTCTTCTATTACGCTTATACGGCGGTTTATCACAAGCACCTGGGCTTTTTAATGAGATTTGGTAATATAATCAACATATGGAATTGTTACAACAAATTTTTTCTTCAAAACTTGTCTCAAGAACCTCATCCGTCCAAATCAGTGGAAGGAAGAATAGAGAAGATGTGTCAAGTTGGACGAAATCTTTTTTGGTTTTTCATGAAGAATATTCAGGAATCTTTGGTAAAACAAATGGGATACCAGATTGATTTTGATACAACTTCTTCTCTGGAGGATGAAACAAAGGTATGTGATTTAGAATTTCAATTGAAGAAAAATCTTATTCTTATTGATGTGATAATTAAGGAGGATCAACAAGCCGGTATGGGGAATGATCAATATATTCTTTGGAGCATCATTTTTCTCACTTGTAGGATCAAAACCTCCGTTAGTCTCTTCCATGTTATTTGGTCTTACGTAATCTCAAAAAACGCAAATTACATTATACAATTGTTTTGTTGGTACCAAATGTATAATGATGAAACAAGAGGGTGTGTCTATCTACTACCTCTTCGATGTAATCCTTCAAACCTCAATTTGAATGAGGTAGTCTAATAAATTAATCTTAGGGGCTCTATGAAGCCCCTCATTCCTTCAACAACAACAACAACAAAAAAAAAAAAAAAAAAAAAAAAAAAGCCAATTGATAAGAAACGGGTACGAGGCTCTACCGTGCCAATTTTCAGAATTTTTGCACTTGTGGAAGTAGTTTTAAAAATTACTCAAAGTCGAGTGTGCTTTAGGGAAAATCAGAGGAACAAGAAAATGTGTTCCAGTTCAGGGAAATTTTCTCTCACTTATGGTGTTTTTCTGATTTTTTGGTGAGGACAAAAATTTGTATATCAGGATATCTTCTTGAAACAATTTTTTTGAAATATCTCTGATCGGAGTTTCGATACACGGAAGTTTCAAGAAACGAAAAGTCCGCATCAAAACGGCTGTGTATTGGGTGATCATACGGATGCCAAAATGAGTTTTGTAACTGACTCCTTAAGGTCCTGAAACGAACATCCAGGTAACGGGTACAAGAACCTTAAGAATGCAGTAACGAAAAGGATACAGCCTAAGTTTATGGATGGTATGCTCCTACATACATATGTGTTTTTCCAGAATCTACATTGAACCCTGGGGTGCGAAGTTAACATGAAATGAAAAGAAATCATTGTGTTGTTACTATTTTATTTCATACCTGATGATTCGCTACCTGTAGCAATGGAATTTTTGATTAAGTGGAATTTGTGTTGTTGATCACAGTGGTGACGGTTAGCATTATCAAGGGTTGAGACTTTGTGATCACAATTAAAAATCAATTAGTGAATAGTGATTCACGGATGATCCCAGTGGTATGGCCTTGAATTACAGATCCATGACCATGTATAGTCTTGATGGACTTTAAACAGATAGATCATTTTCGATCAAGATTAGTGACTGATTAGTTGGTCTGTGATTAATTAAAGGCAATCCATGAACAGTGATCAATTAATCGAGACTCTTTGGTTTAGTCCATTATTTGGATTTGCTATTTGGATTTGCTAAATGATGCCTCCCTGGAAATTACTCAAAGTGATTTTATTTTATCTTGGTTTGGGATGGTCAATGGTAATGACGTTCCAAAATGACATGAATTTTCTACTGGCAGCCGTTGGTAAGAAATACCATCCTACTGTGATGAAATCTCAATACGCTTCCTGACTCTGGTATGGGAAGAAAGTCGTTAAGGAAGACCCAGTGAACGTTTTCAAAATGCGGGGGTGCTAGTATGGAAATTGAATTTACCAGACCCGACATGGTTGGTTGTGATAGAAAGATATTTTTATGATGAATTCGTAAAATTGTGGGGGCAACTCATGAAATAGCTAGTGCGATAAACGCTATTGATGTCAAGCACACTTTTGTCAGATGCTTGTTAAGAAAAATAACCTTGAAACATAGAAACCGTGGGGTGCTATGTGCGGCAAATGATGATTCTAAGTCATCAGTGGGGAAACTATGTGCTTGTGTTAGGAGAAATGCTCTGTCATAAATCATCCGAATGATTGTTGGTGACAAGATCAACTACGGAATCCGGAGCTTTGAACGCAAAGTCGGATTACAAGTAAGAGTAAATTTGAAATTTCCTTGAATATATACTTATGGCCAAAGTATATACATGTTGGAAACATCACATAATTTAAGATTATGATACGTCTCGATAAATAAATCGACGACACAACACCATAAAGCAATTGCTCTCAAATGCGCGCATTTAAAAGAAATAGTGTATGTGAATTGTATCAAGCCGGCAAATGATACGAATTCTAGAGAGCGTATAATTGCGTCATCGAGGGAAATGGGATTATTGCCTATATAGAGTAGTATTTATAGCGGACACCCAACCTAGCGATTGGAGATCCCATGGTTATCTAGGTTCAAAAGGGACAACCAAGTTATAGATTTATGCTCACCGGAAACACTGTGAGAGATTACTCTCTTTCCCATTTCTATGATGAAACAGTGTTGCCTGTCAAGTGAGAGGTTGAGATTTTCTCTTAATGATTCCTATAGTTTAGTTCTGACTAAGAAAAGTATGGCAGAATACTTTCAAATAGGAGATCACCTATATGAGTATGAAGTGGTGCCGCTTCTATGATAACTATAAGGCTGTGTTAATCTAGAGCACTCATGAAAAACCAACATTGTTCAGGGCCGAAATGAACACAACCGAGATCCGGATATGTAAGGAAATAAACTGTGTGATACCTATTGCATCGGTTTACATCATAAAGTTGGGCAGTTCAAGACATTGCGTTCACTGAACAACTAGTAAACCCGGTAGGTATTCACTATGGAAGATTCAAAACCAAAAGCTATCTCTCCCGATGCAGTGATGTTCCGCGAACAAACTCTTTCTAGTGTCTGCATTAAACTTGCATGGATTTCTATTCAATGTGGGGGATTGTTGGAATTTTGAATAGAAATATGAGTTAGTTAGTTACTGTGAATGGATGTGTCCACTCACTTAAACCTTTTCAATATGTAGTGTCTTATCCCAAGGGATGTGACTCTCCACTAAGGTTGTGACTCTTCATGAAAGGACTTCTCCAAGAGTCACTTCTAAACCTATATAAACCCCACTCATTCTCCATTGCAAGTATGATTTTAGAATCATAAAACTAGTACTAGAAATTTAAGAGTTTGTATGTGTCTTCAAGAGTTAAAGAAGAGTTTGTGCTACATCTATTTGCGTTCGCTGTTATCGAAGTGCTGCGAAAAACATCGAGGTATTGTTGAATGTTGGAGACATATGCCGCTAAACCTGTAACAACATTATATACAGGGCATCAAATGTCTTAAGCAAAGAGATTACTCGCCTCAATACACCCAAGTAAGTTTGTTTAAGTTTCGTGACTGATCATCTTTTTCTATCCTTCTTTTCTTGTTTTGTTGTTGGTATTACGAAATGTAATACATAAATGAAATCCATGTTACAAAGAGTTGTAACGGATCGGTGGATAATACACGAGTTGTATTATTGGAGAATCGGTAACAAAGATATTTATCGAACATTTATATGTATGAAAATTTACAGTAGCTTCAAGTCAGGACATCAAAGTTTCATTGAAGTCTGCATATGCCCTGAAGACTGCTTACACATGAGTGTTCGTACAATTGCAGCGGGATAACCGTCCTTATTGATCTCACTCCCGGTAATGAATGAATGTGGAAAGTCATAACAGAGATATTATAGTGATGTAAATTGAGCTCTTGATACACTACAAAATACTCAATGAAGTCTATAGTATGACGATCATTTGGCAATCATTCCCGTGACTGTAGAAGAAAATCAAATCTGCAGAGTTATACTTGTACATAGAGTAAACTATAACTAATTCAAGTCTTGATAGTTGATACTGACGAGGCACTATTAACCAAACAATCCTCAATTACATCAGCAGTCGATCGTTACATAAGAATATATGGCATCATTGGAAAGAGGCGATTGATGGAATGCAACCACTTCTGTTAATGTCCTTGTAAACCCATTAGGCTATTACACATCCGTTATCTTGTTTTTGTACTTGTTTTTGCATTTTTTGTATGTGTGACAATATTGACGGTGTAAAGCTCTTAGTTTTCGTGGTAAATTATAAGAACAGATTTCAAAATTTTCAAAGGTGACACCCAAGATATTAATTATATATAAATTTGATTTTAAGGTAGTACAACACTTGCCACTCGGTATGTTTTGTAATTTTTTTGGCTTTAACAAACCAACTGATCTAGCAAATTCACATTAATGTCATTTACCACACGTTATGTAGCACATTCTAAGCTCACGTTATTTGCACCTTGTACATTCTTTGGGAGTATATAAAGAAGTGGCTTTAACGCCTATTGAGTTTAAACTAAATGAAAGAGGTAACAAAAAAAATAAAAAAAAATTCTTTAGGAAATTTGAGAAGTCGGAGGAAACTATAACATGTACTGCACTAAGCTGACAACCTTCTCACAGCTAACAAGATCACACGCAACAACTGTCTACCTCATTAATTACAGGAGTCATGTTAATTACTGCACGAAGACAAATCTTTTTAGCTTCTTGGTTTTTTAATGCCTTTCATTCCTTTCTTTTCCATTGTTTGCCGCTTCTAGGTTATCCTTACAATAAAATAACCCCTCACTTCTGATTGTCAAGGTTTTCACTACTGGTCGAAATTTGTTTGTGAAAACATTGTGAGCTTATCAAACAAATAAATTTTGAACAGAGAAGGTTTTATTCCATGATCCATAAGGAAGTTAGCGCCGAAGAGATTTATTTTTCATTATCATTAGAATGACCACCCAATAATTTTACCAATGTAATATGGTGATGTCGGCTCAAGCAGAAAGCTGACCGATCTGCTAAATATTTGTCCAAGATGACGCTTAACTCGAGTTCTCGTAGATATAATATTAGTACTCCTAGTTCTTTTAACTCTGATCTTTGTAGGGTCAGTTTTTTATGATCTGAGTTCATATCGTGTATATACTGTTAACGTTGGAGTCTCCTTAAATGAAATTCAAAAAGAGTCAATTCTTGTAGCTAGAAATCATAGTGTGAAGCAATGGCCAATGAGGCTACAAAGTCTGAGAAATAGGGAGAAAATCGATATGATGCAAATGACGTACCTTCCCCTCTGTACGCAACTTTGTCCTTTTCTTTTAGAATAGAAATCATAATGTAAAGCAAATGAAGTTGGGAAGGGACGGCAGACCAGGCAGTGCTTCGAGTAGTTTTAGTGGCTCCCAAATTAGTATGGCCCCCAATTTGATGTGCTTCTCCACACTTATATTCTCTCAGGTTCTTCAAGTTTGCCGGAACGCAGATGTCTCTTTAAGGTGGTACACTTTGCACGCACCGTGTCTGTCAGTCTGTATTTTAACAAACTCACGGATGGAGAAAACTCACGCCAATGTTATTTACAAACACGATATGTAACACATAATAAGCTCATGTTGTTTGCACCTTGTCCATTCATGAAGAGTATATAAAGAAGTGGCTTTATGCCTTCATCAGCTATTTAGACTTTATACAAAATGGAGGAAAGAAACAGAGCAAAATCAAACGTGAAACGACATATAAGCTATAAGGTTTGAGAAGTTGGAGGCAACTGCATTATATACTACATAATATAACACATGAAAGTTGGAGGCAGGGTAAACATAAAGATAACAAGTATGATAGGATACGGTTTTTGATCATCATCACTTATTTTACTGGCGAATTATGTCATTTATAGCTCAAGATGACTATTAAAAATACTTTGATTCGGTTAAGCACAATGGATATATTCAAATCTTTAACCACTATAATATATGTTTAAGATTTTTCTCCAAAAACACTCTTTAAAATAATGATATCGAAGCCTTTATATTGTAGTTGATTTAGTACTTGATTGGCAGCATTACGAAAGCCGGGGTTTCCTCGTCAACGGCCTTTCACATAGGTAGATGTTACTTCATTAAATTGTACTGTATTAGCCTAATCTACTGGGGACCAAAGTCATTAAATAGGCAGCTAGTAATTTGGCACCGAATATATCGATCTTTTACACTACCCATAAAAATGTCCAAAAATACGCTTGGTTTTTTCTTTTAGATGTTGTAGAATGCAAACTAATTATTACTGAGGAGTCCAATTTTTCAGCTGGGACAAAATCAAACCCCTTAAACCATGGTGCACAGTCCTCACCTTTGCCGTAGAAAATGGAGATGTTAACGGAAAACTAAGTCTATTATACTAAAAGATCTATTTCCAAAGCAATGCAAATTATATACTTACCCCTTTTGATTTTTACCAATACCCAATTTTAGCCCTCCATTTACACATTCAAGGTGGGTAAAAACGTCAAATAATATTTCAAATGTAGTTAGCTTTCCCCTTGGCTCTTTTAGGAGAGGCAAATATTAAATATTACTCCAGCATATAAAATAAACTAGGTCAACCGTATTACATAGAAAAATTAACCTTAATCAGAAACACTTAAAGTGGGTGCATGTATTGGGTCGCTTCTTGTTTGATCAGTATGAAACTAGTTTCTTGAATCTGACTTTAGAGTTTAGTACTTAACAAGAACCTTAACAAGTCAAATATCCATGTGTATCACACTTGATAGGATTTGAAAATTTACTTCACTTCCAATTTTTCAGCCAAGGTTATACTATATAAGATATACAAGATTCCAAAACAGCAATATCAACAACAATAATGGGTTTAGACGATATTAGTGATGGTGATGCACTAATTCTTAAATCAAGAACAACATCAGTGTTTAAAAGTGATAATGATATTGGTAGCGGTGGTGGTGGTGATTCTATGGAAGAAAAAGGTTAGATCCAGCTGTAATTTGTTGATTTAATTGGGTATTGTTTGTACTGAGTCACACTTGCAACCTTGCTTGCTATGGACTTCTTATATTTTTGCTCTAATTATTTTCTGCACGAAGAAATCATTATGTAAGCTTTCTTTTGAATGGAATTGGCCAGAGATAACAGATTCAGTAACGGCAACACCAACCGGAGCGGATAACCAAACAAAGAAAAAAAAGCAAAAGAAGAAGAAGAAGAAGAAGACGAAGAAACAAACATTAACAGGAGCGGATTTAAACGGCAATGAAGCTGCTGGTCAACAACTTCTTACATCAAGCCAAACCTCAGATGTTAGAAATGAATCAAATGATAACGGTGGTGGTTATTCTACGGATAACAAAGGTTAGTTCAATTTTATAGTAAAAAAACAACAAATTAACATATTAGGCTCTAATCTCAAAAACCATTAATGAAGGGCAGGTGCAACTTGCGAGTACACATGAGATAGGAAGGTCTCTCCCAAATTCAATCAAAAGTCAAGACTGTAATGCTACTACTATCATACTACTCCAGTTTTCTAGTTTATTGAGTATCCATGGAGTACCAAACTCCATACACCCAACATCTCATTCAAAATTATGAGAATTGGTTCTCCTTTCCGAAGCTGCTAGTATGAGATTACTAAATTTCACAAGAATATCGGTCTACACTGCCATCCACCTTTCAGTTATATCGAGTTCCGTAATACCTGTAGCAGCCATGCTTAAATCCAAGCGTTAAAATGTCACGACGCATGATGCATCAGGATTTATATTTTTTGCGAAAATTTTGTGATCCTAATTAAAGATTTTTGAATTTTCTTTTAAAATTATCCGGATAAATAAATGTAGGGAGTTTCTTTTGTTTGTTTTAACATAGTCAGAGACAAAATGCAGGGTAGGGATAATTATATATTTACAACTAAAAATCAGATTTTTTTACCTCCATTTTTTCTTTAATTTTAGTTCGATATCGTGCACATTACACCCCTTTTTTTTTTCTACACATGCACATCACATCCTCTAATAAGTGTTTAATTTCTGAGTATAACGCTTTATGTATTTAGTATTATGCATGTGCAAATCATCCCCTTCCTCTCCTCTCTTTTCATCTCACTCAACGGCTGCAAATCTCCATTGACCATCGCTGAGCCGAGATTTGATTAAAAAAAAAAACAGAACATTATTTTGTTTTATTTTTTTATTTTTTAGACGAAAATAATATATTGAGTGCGGGTTAATCTAGCAGTTTATCCCGCCTCTCACGCAGAAATGGGACTACACCATAAATATCTCCTCTTTTTTTTAATGATCGGTCCCATAAATACCCCTTTTAATCCACGGTTTGGTCGGGATAACTCTGGGAGCCCGACCCTCGACAAACCTAACAGCGCCGTTAACCAAGACAATTACACCAGAACTGAGTCAGTGACTCGGTCCTCTGAACACAATACTTATTTCGCGTTGAAAGATCATTCTATAATCACTCATATATTTGTTTTTGTTGAAAATGTAATTCAGAGTCAGAGATACATGATGATCAAGGTGAGACTAAATCCCATATACCTGATGGTGAGGTCGTTACAATATCTCGTGAAATTCTTACATCAACCAATTATGAAACTTGGAAAGACGCCATGAGAAATTACTTGACACATAAGAAATTATGGCACTGTGTGATTGAACAAGACCCAACAAATTCTAGTCTTGATGATAACGTGGCCCTATCAACTATACAGTACTCAATTTCACCAGAGTTGTTACCTCACATTATGTACGCACAGAATGCCCAACAAGCTTGGGTTTGGTTAGCAGAAGCAGCAGCTGCCTCTGCACAAGAAAAAGGTAACAACTTTAAGAGCAATAGCAGTGGGGGTAGTTGCCACCACTTAGCTCCTTAATATAACGTACTACCTCTATTTCTGCAAAAGTGATAGTAACACTGTTGCAGAAGCGGATGAGTATTTTATTTTACTTAGATGTCCCTATAATGATTTTCAGTCCTGTTTCTGTAGAGAAATATGATGACATGAGGGTATTAGCAGCAAAAGCATTAGCCAATGTGAAATCAAAAAAAGTGAGACCAACAGATAAATTTCTAACGCAAAGGAATTATAAAAGTTGGAGTGTGTACATGAAGAATGTACTGACAAGTGAGTATCTCTGGGGTATTGTGGATGGAAGTGAGACAAGTGGTGCAAGAGGTTACCGGCTCAAATCGGAATGCACGTGTACTATTATAAAAGAGTTGTGTTCCTCACAAATGTGGAGCTACATTTCACCGGAAACTGATGGCAAGACAGTTTGGGACAAGTTAGCAGCAGCTGCAGAGAATCTAGCGGCCGAAGAAAAGTTAGCAGTTCAAGAAAAATTAGCAGCAGATGCCGCTGCGGCCGAGAAGCTAGCAGCCGATGAAAAGTTAGCAGTGGAAGAAAAATTAGCAGCATATGTTGCGGCGGCTGAAAAGCTAATAGCAGATGCTGTTGCAGAAGAAGGTTAGATCAAATCTTAAAAGCTCAAGTAAGACAATTTTAATTTAACTCATAAACGATCTCTTCAGCTTGTTATGGCTTAATTTCCAGAGAAATACGATGGGATGGTTTTATCTCTCCGACAAAATTATGGTCAGATAGAAACGGAAGGAGCAGAAGCCGAAGAAAAGTTAGTAGTGGAAATGTTTGCAGCCGGAGAGAAGTTATTCGAAGAAAAGTTAGCAGCAGCTGTCGCAGCGGCTGAAAAGTTAGCAGCAGCAGAAAAATTAGCAGCAGATGTGGCTGCGGCAGAAAAGCTATCAGCAGATATCGCCGCGGCAGAAAAGTTAGCAGCAGAAATTGCAGCTGCGGAAAAGTTAGAAGCAGATGCCGCAGCAGCAGAAAAAGGTTAGACCAAATACCAAAATATAACATTATTCAATTTAACTCATTTTAAGCGGGTAAAAGTTCGTTCCAATATCAATTTTTGTTTGCTTGATAATGACGTAAGAATTTCATGCTACATTTTCAAACTTATAAATCATTACATCATGATACCAAACATCAACATATTTAACTGTTTTACGGGTAGGACTCTTAAAATAAAGATTAGTTTTGCAACCTGACTTCAAATTAAAAGGGTAACTATTCAGCACTTACTAAGCAACCGTCAAATTGCTGGCAAAACGAATGGGGTTCAGCAGCGACCTTCGTTACGCGTCGCAGCAGTGTCTATCAACAGAGTACAGTTAATGTTCTTGGGACGAAAATTTTGGGGTTTTACCATAATCAGCTGGTTGCTAATGGGGACCGGAAAGTACAGTTTCTTACTGTCATGGTATAGTAGTTGCTAAAAAAAGACGGTTAACAAATAAATTTGGCTGCTGTTGTGTGTTAGTAGGTAGCGAAATTTATTGTTGTATTTGGCTGTAGCGTGGGTTTCGCTGCTATTACTCTGTTTTCTAGCCTGGGTTAATTGCACGGCAACTTTGTCTTGTTTTTGTTTTATCCAATATTGTAAGCATATATTTATTGGTTAATCTGACATGACCATTAGCGAAATATGATGAGATGGTAGCGGCAGAAGAAGCAGCGGCAGCTGCTGCCGCCGCAGCAGAAGCAGTAGCAAAACAAGCAGCAGAAAAAGCAGCAGCAGAAACTGCAGCGAAAGTGGCAGCATCATATGTAGCAAAGTTAAGCAAAGTGGCAGAAGCTGACAAAGTTCTTAAACGAGGCAATTATCAAAAATGGAGCGCCTACATGAAAATTTTGTTGGAAAGCCAACACCTCTGGGATGTTGTAGAAGGAAGCGATGACTCTGGTGCGCATGATAGAGAAACAAAACGCACTTCTGCTTTTCAGACAATAAGAAAGGCATGTGGAGAAGAAATGTTGGCATACATTTTCCGGATAAATAATGTCACTAGCCTCTGGGACAAGTTAGGAGCCATACATAAAGGTAAGATCAAATTTCTTGTAAACCACTTTTAAATGCATCGGCATTCATCTTAACTGCTCTGATCTTGTATTGAAAATTTTGTTGACCATAGATGAGTACATAAAGTACTCGCTACTACTCCATGCAATCCAGAAAGAAGGATTCCGGGAATATATTGGCAGAAATGGCAACTTATGGGAAGGTACAATTACATATCTGGAAACAAACCCAGAAGCAGTGACTGCATATATTACTGAAGATGGATCACCGGCTCTTCATGTTGCTGTTGGGTTAGGTAGAGTTAATTTCGTCAAGGATCTATTAAGCAAGATGGTTTCAGAAGAACTAGAAATGAAGACACGCCAGGGTAGTGCTGCCATCTCCATTGCAGCGGAAGGTAACAACATGGAGATTGTCGAGATGATGGTAAATAAAAATTCTGGCTTGTTACTAATAGAAAACGAACACGGCCATATCCCACTTGTTACAGCTGCGATCAATGCAAACGAGGAGATGATGCGTTGCCTTTATTCAAAGACGACAGCGGAAAAAATTTGTGAATTGAGTGATAAACGTGTTGCAACTTTTTTAACAGCTGCAGCTAGGCTAGAGGCATATGGTAAGATCTACATTGAAGCTTTACACAACTTAGTTAAACTGTAATTTAATTTAACAGTTTCGTGTAAGTTTATTCTTATAACTGATATTCATATATTTGTATGTGCAGATATTGTTTTAGATCTACTTGGACGACGGCCAGAATATGGTATTACGAAAGATGATTCTGGAGTGACTCTTTTGACTGTAATGGCAGAAAAACCTTCTGCCTTCCCAAGTGGAAATTGCGGCGGGTCTCTCCAAAATGTCATTCGTTGGTCGGGTTAGTAATCTCTCCTTCTCGTTTATTCATCAAAAGCTAAAACTAGCTAGGTGTCCTTGTACATACTTGTAAACGGTTTAAATTATATTGGCAAACCAAGTTCTTGACAGCATCGTCACTTTCTCTTGTTATTTCCAGCTGGAATTGTGTATGGTGGACCTAAAACTCAAAAGCTTGGACCAGCGTGGAATACTATCAAAAGAATGGGTATGTCTTCTTTCATTAGGCTAACACTGTTCGTTAGTGCACCACTGTAAATTCAGGGGTAGAAAAATGTAGTGCAGGAAGCTGTGTGCTCCTCTACTCACAACTTTTAGGGTTTACATAAATTACACTCAATCATACGTTTCCGTGTTTGATCCTACCATATCATGTAAAGTTTTAGGGTTTACATAAAATTCTTGGTTTCAACATACGTATATTTATTACTTGAGGACTTTTCTTTAAAAAGATGTAACATTTTGTATATGTATGTATGAATGTATGTAACAGTTCCAGGCGTGAAACAACAGATTGACAATATAATGAAACAATGTCATGCCATATTAATAGTTAGGAGAGTATGTGAACTGCTTCTCGACAAGGATCTCATTCAGCTCACAGAGGTAGGAGCAGACAAGGCTATCCATCTAGCAACCATTAATGGGATTGTTGAGGTATTTGACAACCTACTTGATTCCAATCCTTATCTGGTACGTTTCAAAGATGATGATGGAAGAGGTTTATTTCAAATTGCTGTGATGTATCGTCAAGTGAACATCTTTCAGTACATATGTCAAATGAGACATAAAAACATGAGTGCTGCTGTATTGGATAACAATAGAAACAACATTTTACATTGCGTTGCATCATTGAGTCCGTCGAGGCAATTGGATAGAGTCACTGGCGCGGCTCTTCAGATGCAAAGGGAAATTCAATGGTTTCTGGTACGTAACCTTGGTGATTCGATTTTAACTATGAAAGTGCTATGTTGACGATCCATTCTGTAATCAACTGATATACGAGTTTCGAGATCTTAAACACAATTCGCATAGGCACAAGATACCAATATATATATAGATGTCACCAAAGTGCCCTCTATTTCAACTCGAGCCTTATTTACTAAGTTATGAATTACTAAGTTTATTTAACCTACTGTCTGTATGATTACTAATTGCAACGAAATAACAGGAGTTGGAGAAAGTGGTACAACCAAGATACAGAGAGATGGAGAATGCAGATAAGGAAAAACCAAAAGCTTTGTTCTCTCGAGAACATAAAAATTTAATGAAAGAGGGAGAAATGTGGATGAAAGAAACTTCAAGTGCGTGTATGATTGTTTCCACCCTTATTGCGACGATTATGTTCGCGGCAGCTTTCACCCTACCAGGTGGTAATGACCAAAATACAGGCTATCCAATGTTCTCAAAATCAAGAACTTTTATTGTCTTTATAGTTTGTGATGCAGTTTCTCTCTTCGCCTCTTGTACATCAGTCATGACTTTCTTCACAATACTAACAGCACGTTATGCAGAGAATGATTTCTTAGTATCTTTGCCCAGAAAGTTGATACTTGGTCTATTCTCCCTCTTTATCTCTATAGCAACCATGATGGCAACTTTTGCAGCAACTCTTGTTCTTATTCTTAGCAAACATGCTTCTTGGATTTATATCCCGGTGATTATTTTAGCAAGTATTCCTGTTCTTCTGTTCGCTTACTTGCAGTTTCCTCTCTTTCGTAACATTATCATGTCTACCTACGGTCCTGGTATTTTTCATAGGAAGAAATCTATTTTATGCTGGCGTACTTTTGTACCAGAAATCTTGTATAGTCGCAATTTGAAAGATTTTGTTCGACAATTTTCAAAGAATGATTAAGTTAAATATTTTGGTTCCCAATACTTCTTCTTTTCATGATTGGTTATTTCGTTGTATTGAAATTTCTTTTAGGTTCTTATTAAATCTGCAAAAATAAATAAATTACGAGCAGCTGTAAACTTTAGTGATCTAAATTTTGGTTTCAGGATGCAGCTGGGAATTTTTTTATGCAACATTCTGTGGCCATCCTGCATAAAAAGAAGGGCGTTCGGTTCACAACAAACCCCCTCGGAACAACTTGTTCCTTTTCTTGGCCGATAGGCTACAAAATCCGGCTCCTCCATATTATGTTATCTCATTCAATTTGTACTTTTGCACTCACCAACGGCTAAAACTGGAGGAAGTCGTGTCATTATGAGCAAGAGTACTTATTAACACAATGAACATGTACCTTTAAGCCGTTAGATTTTTCATCTGGCAGCTTAATAACACAATGAACATGTACCTCTAAGCCGTTAGATTTTGCATCTAGAAGCTTAAAGGTGCATCTTCGTTGACCATTGTGCACTCTTCCACGTGATAAAAAGAGTCAACACAAAACTTGATGTACAATATGTAGTTGCGTAAAATCACACAACTACACCCGTTTATAATGATAATAACACAAAGCTTAAGTCATGAGGATCGACTCAAACATTAATGATATTATTCACCACTTGAACACTAGAATGATCTTCACAAAAACTTTATATTGGACATACGGATCTTCTTACAATGATTTCAATATGAACTTAAATACAACAATGGAAGAATATAAGATGAATATCAAATTCTAAAAGATGATCTCAAAGTTCTCTAAGTGGTTTCTTGGTCCCTCTTTCTTCACTGATCTCTCCCTCTCTCTATCATTTTTGAACCTTATATTGGCCAATATAACTAGTAGAAGACAACTGAGGATCACATGCAAAATCTCTGTTAGCAGATCTTTATTCAGTTTGTCTTATTCGCCAGGCTTTGGGAAGACGTCGCTGTCGTTCGCGCTACTTGACATGTCTTTCGTGCAGCTCCTTTTGAACTGATCTTCGTTTCAGCCTTGTAGCGTAACTATTTCTTCGCATTCTTTCTTCATCATTGCGATCATGTTCTTTGCCTTGATTTTTGATTATCATAGTGGCTTTGTAACTACTGGAAATCCAGTAGCACACCCAAATGGAAATATGATAATTCTAAGACATACTTCAAGTGAACAAAATGGAAATGTTTCTTTATTTATTAGATCGGAATCTCGATGATGATGATGATGATGATGATATTACAACTATTGAAACTCACAAGAACCCTAACTTACTTTCTCTCCACATGACCTCTCCTAATACAAAAAATCCAACCCCTCTTACAATCAACTAAGGTCTCTATTTATAGGCAAAATTGAGTAGTGGAATACAACTCATTTTACTTCGCAGACAATCACACAATTCACGTGATTCCACTTTTTACTTCGCCCAAACCATTTTCAATAAAGTTATTCCATTCTTTTCGCCGATAACTTCGGTAATTTGTCAGTACACCTGTCTCATTTCTTGCGCAACAATCCATCTTCGCTTGTTCACTTCGTGTAACTGTCTCTTCGTAAATTACTTTCTCACTTGATCGCATCTATTTCTTCCGTTGACTATCAGTATTTATTTCGCAGATCTGATATCCATGGTAGACTTATACTTTGCAGATCTAATATTCGTTAAAGTAGCCCTGACACTTGATTTGACTTATCACTGACGTTTTCTTCAGGGTTGATAAAAGATCTTTTGTTCGAAGATTTACTTCGCATATTTCTTTTATCCTCTTTTGACCACGTGGCGAGTAGGATTATTGTACCTACATTTTGCCTTTTCTCATTCCATTCGCAAGGATTTAAGAATGGAGAGAGAATCTTGCATTAATTTCGTAATCGCCACATTTCCGTCATTCTCGCCTCTATGTTCCCCACGATCTCTGCAACCTCCCATAACCGGTTCCGCTTCTTCCACTAACTCCGTGACTTGTCATAACCGGTTACTATTCGGTTTCGCTATAAATATCCCATCTTGTCTTCTTCCCTATTATTTTTGCTCTTCATCTTTTCCCTTGTTGCTGCTGCTTCTATAATTGTTCATCTCTGTTACCAGTGTTTTTTCCACAGTTTCTTCTTCTTTTTTGTGTTTTCAAAAATACAAAACTTCTTATTCCTTAAATCGATGGCTCCTAAGAAGATTCCTTCTCCAACATCATCTAAAACCCTCAAGGATTTTCATGCCGATTTTCAGAAAAAAGGTTTAACTTTAATTCCAGCAATCGATTCTTCGGTTTCTCCTCCCATTACTGCGAATAAGTTCATGGAATTGAATTTCAGGTGGATTCAATTGGAAACTTGGTCGTCTACTAGGATGATCATCACTTTAGGTCAACTGAATGCAGGTATTTCCTTTGCCCTATACGATCCAGCTAATCCTTTTTTCTACGAGATACTGACTAAACTCCAGCGAGGTGTTTATCAATTGAGTGGAAACGCAATTCGTATTGCGAATGAATTAGTATTACGTTCGAAGGGTGGTCCTTCTCAAATCCCATTAGTTAATAAGGAATTCGAACTTGAAGATTATAACATAGACTCCTTTGTGGCGAATTATATTGATAAAACCATTACCACGAGGAAGTATCAGGAGTGGGGTATCAAGATCGCTCGGAAACATATGGATGATCCTTCCAAAGCTTTGATTCAAGACGTGGAGCCTTTTGGTCATGCGAGGAATGATCGTCTTTGTTTTTCCAATGAAGAAGATTGGATGATGTTCCCCTTGATTGTTGAAGATCCTCTGATCTGGGGAATTGATGAACATGGCGAGGTTTATGTCGGTCCTCTTCCCAAGCATCTCTATCTCGCAGATTATGAACCTGGGAGGTGCCAGTGGTCTGAGATGCCAACTGGGGTAAGTCTTGTTTTCCTTATAACTCGTTTGCCTCTCATATGTCACATTTTTAAGTCTTCTCTCCTCGTCATAGTATCCACTTCCTCCTTCTGGTTTACTTAAAGACCGCTCGAAGAAGAAATCTACTATTGATTCTCCTGCTTCTGAACAGGTATTGTTTAGTTATTGTATTTCATTTCTTTCATCATTGTATTATCCTCTAACTCCATATTTCACAGGAGGATGAATCGGTAGGCCCTCAAGCTGTTGCAGGTTCTACCAGAAGTCATAGGAAACGTGATCGTCCTTTAGTTCCTTCTCATGCTGAAAAGGTATTTCTCCTCCCTTACCTCGTGGCTTTCATCTTTGTGTCATTTTTCTAACTTCGTGTATTGTAGGATGGTACTTCCAACCCTCCAAAGATCCTCCAAAGAGTCAACATAAGGTCCTGGATCTAGCTACTCTAACCCAAGTCAAGGGTTTTAAAGTGGTTCCGATCCAATCTACTTCTCCTCCTAAACACCGAACTCCTGATCCTCCCCGCGAAGTTATTCCTCCTCAATCATCCGATGGCACGAAGCCCTTTTTCTCTATTCTAACTATTATTGTAGATGACTTGGCAGAAAAGTCGTCCAAGGATAAGAATTAGAAGAGTAAAGATGAGAAGAGGGTCTACGAAGTGGAAGATCCTGCCTATATCACTGATATGGATTTTTTGAGAAAAATCTTCATCTCGACCCGGGAAAACGCTTCTCTCAGATCTCCTGCTGCTGAGTCTCTGGCTTCTTTCAGTTCTTACACTTTCTTGGCTGAGGATCAATCTTTCATAGTGAATGCCTCATTGGACCTCTCTCTTCAACAACATGTTGCTATAATAGGCTTAGTGAGTCTTAAAAATTTTCCTTCATAGTATCTCGTGGACCTTTCTCTGATTCACCTTTTATTTCGCAGGAGTTTGATCACTACATGGCTCAGCTCGTTGAGACCAGAATGTCTCGCAAGAAGTTGAAGAAGTCTAGTGCCCGCATTCGACAGCTCGAGAAGAATCTTGCTGAAGAGAAGAAGTATTCATCCAAGCAGGAAAAGAAGGCTGGAGAGCTTCGCAGTAAGTTCCCTATTATTTTATTTTCGGTATCTGCCTTAGTTTTGTCTTTATCATCCTTCTTATTCTATTTTTCGTCAAGCCCGATCTTCAAAACATTATATGGACACTCTCGAAACCAAGGAGTTGGCTGATGATCTTCGTGCGGAAATTGTGAATCTCGCATCTCAAATTGACAGTTATGTGACAGAGAACGAAATTTTGAGTGAAAAGGTAGAAACATTATTTTTGCAATCAGATAGTCTGGCTACCGAGTCTACAAATAACAAAGAGTTAAACTTTCATCTTCATAAAGAGAATGAGGGTTTGAGGGTTGAGTTATAATGGGTTGGGAATCTTCTTACTACTTCGTGAAATCTTCATTCTTCGTCTTCAACCAAAATCAAACGGTTGGAAGAAGATAAAGCACGTGTATTCAAGAGGAAAGATAAATCTGAAGCTGACCTTCGCAAGTCTCATAACAAAGTTGCTGATTTGAAAGTTGAGAACGATAACTTGAAAAATGAAATAACCTTTCTTTTATCTCGCTTAGAGAAGCTTCATGGTAAGGAGGATGTTGTTCTTCCTTTAAAGAAGAAAATAGTTGAACCCATGAAGAATAAGAAACTCATCATCCGTGATTCCCATGAAGTTAAGTCTAAATTTGGTCATGGTGAAGGTTAGCATAATTCATATCACGAACTCTGTATTCAACTTGAATCTACAAGACTCGATATTTCTAGACTTGACCATCTTAATACCGATATTCAAAAGACTTTGGGTTCTGTTATTTTTCAAAAGGAAGGTAGTTTTAGGTGTTGTAAATAATTTTATTTCGTATCACGCTCTACTTGCTTGATTTCTCACTCATTTCTTTTGTCTTTGTAGAATCTGTGAAGAACTTCAAGAACCAAGTTCTCCATCTATCTCGTCAGAGGGATGAACTTGGTAAGGAGGTTTCCAACCTCAAGGAGGATATCAAGTATCAAAATGAAGACTTCGCCATCATGGAGAAGGATGCTACTAAGATCGCGAATCTTACTCGCAAAAATGCTCAAGATGCCAAGGTCCAACTCTTCAATGATTTTTGTGATTCTCTTGGCATTCCTCGTATAGTTCTAGATCTCGAAGTATTTTCTGATGATGAACCTGCCGATGACAAGAGGGTTCCTTCTAATGAGGATGGTGATGATGAAGATACCGATACTAACGAAGATATTAAGACTAAGAATCCCAAGGATAAAGCTCATTTGGCTACTAAGGTTGCTGACATTCCTTCTTCTTCGACGAATCTTCCTGATCAATCTTGTGATACTGGCAATGTTGGAGCTGAAACCATTGGTGCTAATGGCGGTAATCTTGGGCAGGAAATCAAAGAATCTGGTGGTGGTGCTGCAGATATGGAAACTGGGGGTGCTGGTGGTGATAATATCGAGGAGGAAGCCATTGGAGCTCTTCCTTTTCAGCAACTACATCTTTAATCTTGATTTCTTTGTCCTTGTTGGTTCTTTACTTTTGACATCTCGCTTCTTCTAACATTTTCTTAAACTGGGCGCTTCCAAGCTTGGGGGGGCAAAACACTTTGGCTTTTGCTTCAATATATTATCCTTTTGCTTCTACCTGTCTCAAAATCCTCATCGTATGTGATTAGTTGTAACTGGCATGATCAAAGTATATCTTATTTGTGAAGTTAACTTATTTTTAAAGCAAAATATTAATCTTATCCTTAGCATTTGATTTGTCTCTAACATGGAAATTGATCTTATACATCAAGTATATACTTGCGAAGGAAGTACTCAAAAGAATAAAAAGTATAAAAGTATATACTTGCCTCTTATTCTTTTATGGAGTTCCGAAGCGTACCTGTGTTTCTTCGTGGATTACCTTATTACTTTGCATAGTATTTAGATTGATAGTCTTGCGTCTTGTTCATGGGCCTGATCTTGCTGTTCCTTCGTGTAGTTTATCCATACTTCGATGTATTCTTCCTTTGCATAGGATATTTATCTTTCGTAATTCGTCATTTCCTGTAATGTTAGTTTCACTTTGTAGTAATAATGTATTGTATAAAATGATGCTTTTTGTCTTTGCTTTTGATTTATAATTTTCCTTTTGTTTTCATATTATGTTGCCTCTTGTATTTCGTGTTTTGTTGCATCTTGTTTTTCGTATTTTGATGCCTCCTGTTTTATTTTCCCTCATCCTTTCTTGCGATTGCGAATATCTACTATGAGGTCTTATTGTGCCTCCTAGTTAAGGTCTTATTGTCTTCTACAGGTACGCATAGGGTCTTAATTTCCATAGACAGGTTTCACCATGCCCTGTTTCTTCTACTTGTATGCCTCTTGTCTTCGTCTTCCTTGGAATCTTTTGTCGATTGTTATTTGGAAGTCTTATTTTTCCTCCTAATTAAGGTCTTATTATGCCTCACCCCGTTGTTTAGGGCATTCTTTCGACGAAGTCTCAGGCGCTCTTTATTCTTGTGAATTAAAGATCCATCAACCTCGCCTTAGCATACGTGTCGAGGTCTTACTTCACGACAATATGACAGGCCTATATATTCCCATAAACAATAGCCCCGTGATATTGTTGTATTTCAGGTCACTTAGCTCCCTAATCTGGAAGGTGCCATCCCTTTATATTCACCCTGATTACCCCTTTTAAGGTTGGTATCAGTTGTTTTTGTGACTTCTTATCCCTTCGCCGATATGGCTCATGGTTACGAAGTCACACCCTAGGTGGGGTTTCTTTGGGACATAGTGCAGAGCCATGCCAGGCCATCTACTATCTCCACTGGCTATGTTTCCTCAACCCTTACCGAAGGCCATCATAAAAGGGACCCTCAGCGGATAGGTCTTATCATTGCCCCTATTTATCTCTCTGGGAGTTGTTCATGACGTGCGTTAGGTCTTATCATTGCCTCTTGCACTTTCGTACGAACTAGGGTGCACGCCATGGATTCCCAACCTTCCTAGGCGAAGGTTTTAAAGTTTCCATAGAAACCGCTTTATTTCGTGGGTCTTATCAGCCTCCTAATGCGAGGTCTTACTTGCCTATTTTAAAGGTCTTATTTTGACCGAATATTTCTTTTCGTGAATCATGTAAAATATATTTCATTATATTTCTTCTGCTGATGAGTACATTTTTCTTTTACTTTATATTATTCGCTAGTACATTGCATTGCTATGGATAATATTTTTTGATATAAACCTGATTCCATGGGTGGTCCAGTCTTCGACCTTGCATTTCTACTTCGCCATATATAATATTGCCTTAATTATCCGTGCCTTTTCCCTGGAAGTCTGCGAGTTCATAAGCTCCTCTACCCACAACTCTTTTCACGATGTACGGACTCTCCCAAGTGGGTTCCAATTTTCCTCCTGGGCCCTACTGGTAGGGTGGGATCTCGCGCAAAACCAACTCTCCTGGCACAAAGCTTCACTCCTTTACTCTTTTATTGTACTCTCGAGATAACCTTTGGTGATAGGTTGTCATATGTTGTAGCGCAGTGTCTATGTTTTCCTCCAAGTCATTCAACTTCGCAAGTATCATATCCGAATCAAGGCCCTTTCTCCATGCCTCTTGTTTAGTTATGGGAATGATGATTTCGGTGGGTAACACTGCCTCTACTCCATACGTCAAACAGAAAGGGGACATTCCTGTCGCATCTCGCCTTGTCGTCCTATACGGCCATAACACATTCGGGACTTGCTCGCACCATCCTTTAAGATAATCTTCTAACTTTTTCTTTAACGTGGTAGCTATTGTCTTGTTTGTCGCCTCCACCTACCCATTACTCTGTGGGTATAGCGGAGTTGACTTTCCCAATTGTATTTTGAATGCATTGAATAACGCCTTCACGTTTTCTCCCTCCAACTGTTTCCCATTATCAGAGACGATTTGCACAGGAATCCTGAATCTACATAAGATGTGTTCGAGAATAAAATCATATACATCACCATCTCGCGTATGTTGTAGTGTTTTGGCTTCAACCCACTTTGTAAAATAGTCTGTGGCTACTATTAAATATCTTCGTTGCTTACTCCCGGTTACGAATGGTCCCACAATATCTATGCCCCACATAGCGAACGGCCATATGCTTAGTATAGGGTTTAAACTTGTGGCTGGTGCGTGTATCCGTTTTCCAAATCTTTGACATGCCTCGCATCTCGTGGCAACATTCTTTGCATCATTATGCATGTGTGGCCAAAAATTTCCTTGTGCCTTAGTTTTATGAGCCAAAGATCTAGTGGCACTGTGATTACTAGCGTCGCCGTAGTGTATTGCCTTCATTATTTCAAATCCTTCTTTCTGTGACAAACATTTTAGCAGTGGACCTAAGAATGACCTTTGGTAGAGGATCCCTTCTCTCAATTCATAATTCGTGGCTCTGCCTTTTATTTTATTTGCTTCAAACCTGTCACGAGGTAAATCTCCTTTTTCCAGATATCTATAAATGGGAGTTCACCAATGTTCCTCCTCTAGTTCTATTACCGCCTCCTCATTTTCTATGAGCAAGATCTCTCCATCTTCTAGTTATTTGCTTAATGATGGTTTCATCAATCGGTTGATGCGGATATGCTTGGTTGAAGAATCAATAATCATTCAAGCTATAAAAGCCAATACATCAGCGTGTCTATTATTATCTCTGCTTACATGTCTCCACATTATGTTTGGTATCCGCGAAGAATATTCTTTTATGAGTTGCAAATATTTATACATTATGGGGTCGCTTGCATTGTATCTTCCTTATATCTGTCTAACCACCAACTGTGAATCACTGGTTATCCTTACTTCGTCTAGTTACATTTCGTTAACTATCCTTAAAGCCTATACCACTGCCTCATATTCTGTCTCGTTGTTGGTCGCCTTATATTTCAAACGAAAGCAGTAAACTATTCGATCCCCTCCTGGCAAAATGAATACTATTCCCATGCCTCCACCTGAACTGTTTGAAGATCCATCAACAAATACTTCTCATCTTCATGGGTGATTTTCTTTGAGTAGGTCCTATGGGTCTGGGAATTCCTCATCCATATCCATTATCTCCTCTACCCCTTCATCTTCTTCCGAAAGAAATTCAGCCAAGAATTCAGCTACTATGTGTGACTTCGTGGAAGTTTGCACTTCATACTTCAACCCGAATTGATCAATTTGAGTATTCCATCATTCAATCCTCCCTACTCTCTTCGTGTTCTTCAAAACTTATTCTATTGGGACTCTTGTTAATACTTTGATTTTATGAGTTTGAAAATAAGTTCGCAGTTTCTACGACGCATATACAAGAGAAAGGATAAATTTCTCGATTTTCGGGTAGTTTCTCTCGGCAGAATTAAAAGTTTTACTGATATAGAAGATCGACTTTTCTACTCCTTCATATGAGCGAAGTAAAACTGCACTGAGGGCATTTGATGTTGGTGCGAGACATTAATATTCTTCACCAGGTTCTGTTTTTTGGAGCATAGAAAAATTAATGAGGTACTCCTTTATGTTTTGCAAAGCCTGTTCACATTCTTGAGTTCACGCGAATTTTGCTCCTTTCTTTAAGATATCGAAAAAAATGCTTGCATTTTTCCGAAGACCTTGAAATGAATCTTCCGAGAGCTACTAACTGTCCATTTAACTTTTGCACATCTTTTATGGTAGTTGGGGATGGCATATCTAATATGGCTTGAACCTTAGCCGGATCCACCTCAATTCCTTTCTTTGACACTATATGCCCCAAGAACTTCGCTGATCCAACTCCAAAGATACACTTCGCGGGATTTATTTTCATCTTGTACGTTCTCATTTGCTCAAAAATCTCCTTTAAATTTTCCACATGATCTCCTGATTCCTTGGTTTTCACGAGCATGTCATCTACATACACTTCCAGCTTCGTGTGCACCCATTTGGAAAAGATCTTCTCTACCATTCGTTGGTATGTAGCCCCTGCATTCTTCAATCCACACGACATTCTTGTGTAACAATATAACCCTCTTGGAGTGAAGAAAGATGTATGTTCTTGATCCACTTCTTCTAGTGGTATCTGATTATAGCCCGAGCATCTGTCCATCAATGAGTGCCGATTATAACCTGATGCTAACTCCATCACTGAAATCTATGCATATTCGTATCCCCTTGTTTTTCTTTGGTAATATCACCATATTCACAATCCACTCGGGATACTTCGCCAGTCGTATAATTCCAGAATCCATCATCTTTTGAAGTTCCTTCTCTATCTTCTCATGATAGGTGATTGTTATTTGTCGTATTCTTTGCCTTACTGTCTTTATCGCTGGATTGAGATCTAATTTGTGACAATCTACTAATGGGTCGATCCCTAGCATTTTATTCATTCCCCATGCAAATACATCGCAGTATTCTCGCAGTAGCCTTATCAACTTCTCCTCTTTGCCTGTTTCCAATTTCATCCCAATCTTCACCATCTTTGGAAACGGTTCCTTTAATTTCTACAAAGGATGTTATAGCATAGCTCGGTTGAACCCACCAAGCATTGGTATGTCAAGTTTGGTTGTCATATTTTAATGAATGATAACTCATTTAAAGAGTCGCTTGATTATATACTAGAGTCTACTTCGTATAGGTTAGCTTGAAAGTGTTAGGATATGAGACTTACAAGTATTACATGAAGACTTGAAGAATGTGAAGAAGTACGGAACTACAACGACAATATAATCCTTCCTCTTAAGGTTAGTAATATTTTACTTGAACTGTTTCATTCCCTAACGTATCTTTCAAGTCGTGCATATTGAAAACATAACTGCGAAGCTGTGTATGATATTCTAATTAGACATAGTTTTAAGGAATACAATACGAGGTTTATTGCTTAACCATTAAACTTTGTATATAAGACATCGACATGATCATATGAATGCTATTGTGATTATGTATGGATATGAGTGAAGATTTCATTCTAGGAAACAATGTTTTACATTCGTTTAAAGGAAGTAAGTTCATAAACTCTTTTTATGAATCGAAAGGGAAATCGCTAGGCTTATTGGTATTGTTATTCATTGCAAATCTATTTTGAATTACCAATATGTGTGTTTAGTATAACCCCTTATAAACTTGTTTATGTATCTTGGTAAAACTATTCACAAGGCCTGACTTATGTATTGGTATGACTTTTATTAGTGAAACCGATCTTAAGTAATCACTAAAGATGGTATGATCGATGCCTTGTAAATAACAACTTTTATCTAGCCCTTGGGGAACCGATCCTAATAAGAGGTGCAGTAAATTTATCAGAGGGGAATCGATCCTTGTAAGAGGTGCAACACGTTTTTAGTAGATGGAGGAACCGATCCTATGAACATGTGCAACAAGTTTGTAGTTTTGGGGGAACCGATCCTATGGACATGTGCACCAAATACAGGTGGTTACCATAAGTTGTGGGGAACCGATACTTGTACCTAGTCAACCGAGTTTTGGTAACTAGCGTGACTATGCACATTACTCACATGGAGGTAGAACCGAACTTGTTTTGGTAGAACCGTGAAACCCATGATTGGTGATTTGATAGGATAATCAATCACATAGTTCTTGGAAGTCAGATGAACTAATTCTAAACTTGTTTGGAAGTGTAGCGAATCGTTTCCAAGATTGTAAGTATGAAAAAGAACTTGCAAAGTAAAGATGTCGACATACTTTGAACATGTGAAGTAACTCTTATCATTAATTGTTCAAAGATATTCCTTAAAAGCTAAAGGAGAATCCCAGGATCGAAATAAATTGAGAATCTTTTAATTAAGGTTTCTTAGTTTTTATATTCTATTTAATTTCCAGCAATTAAATGCATATCTTTAGAAAATATTAATTAGTAATGTGAATTTACTAATTATAGATTTTTCTATTGGGATTTCGGTCAATATTTGGATAGTGCATTTCCAGGAATTATGAAAACCAAATTTGTGGTTATTGCATATCTTTGAGAATATTCTGTTTTGGAAATTCCTTGGTGTCCAAACTTCCTTGTCTATAAATATTGAAGTTTGCATTTCTAGAAAACTAATCCTCAGAGCCAGGAAAACTACCACAGTTGTGTTGTTACTGGTAGAGCCGCCTATCGAAGAGGAAAGTACCCTCATTAGGATAAATATCTTACGACCGCTCGGTTTAAAGACTTCTTTGGGATTGAGAAGCTCTATTAGTACCCTTGGTGGGAAACTAGATAATTGCAGTTTATTTTAGTTTTCGATTGATTTGATTGACTAACGGTTGTTGAAATTTGATTGCACCTAGTTTGTTTATGCTTGAGAATCTTCTCTTCAGATATAAGATTCACTCAAACTAGATCGAAGTTTCGACGGGGATCTTTAGACTGTTTGTATATCTAAAGACGTCTTGTGATAATCCAATGCTAACAGACTCCGTTCTGTGTGTGATTGATCACAAGAGATTCAAGTTGATTGTGTGCAGGTGTTTATTGAAGATCAAAGAAGATTTAAAGAAAAGAAGACTTTTTGGGTTCATAATCTTTGGTTTGCACAATACTTGTTTCGGCTGGAAAGGGATCCAATTATAATCGGTTTATCTTTGTAAAAGATTTGATTGATTAGTTGAGTAGATCGGCATCAATACACTTCTTTGTGATTAATAGTATTGATTGCATAGTTTAACAATTACTTCGGTAGTTGTTGAGAGATTGATCTAAGGACCCGACAAAGGATTTTATTTGTTAAACGGAAGAGCCTTTGTCAGACTCATATCACGTTGTTTGAAAAGAGTTGTTACTGAACAGATTTGTTGTTCCTTTACTGATTGGAATACGAACCAAAGGAATTGTTCCAAGTGCGTGACTTATTGCAAGTTGGAGGCGCAGGGATACTGAGGAAACTAGGTGAACTATAGGTTTAGTTGCTTGGTCTCAACTATACGAAGTTGGTTTGATTTTGTATAGCGGCTTAATTCTGAGAGTATTCAATTCTGGACTAGGTCCCGGGGGTTTTCTGCATTTGAGGTTTCCTCGTTAACAAAATCTTGTTGTGTCTTTCCGCAATTATAATTGTGTTTATTATAATTTAAAGTAAATCGCACAAACGTTAATTCCTATTTTACTTGATAGACAATCCCTAGAGTTTGGTTAAGTCCGAACCTATTATCAAGTAAACATATTTTGTTGTTGTATTGTCTCGATCTCGTATCCATAGACGATCACATAAAGTGTGAACCGATTAGTTGTATTGTCTCGACTCAGTCCATAGACAATCACTTTCGGAAAAGAACTTATAGGTGGAAAAGTTTTAGATTGAGGTATATTTGGGTACCCTCGTCTTTTCAAAGGATCTCATTCCTTCTCGGGAATCTCACTTGGTATTGCCCATTCTTTTTTTTTTCTTGGTCATATGTACCATCAACTCTTCTTCTTTCTTTGCCTCTAGCACTTCTTCCTTTGTTCCTTTTTCTTCTTCAGCCACCCTTCGTAGTTATTGACATCCTTTTCGTTGCAATCTCATGCATCCTTTTGATCTCCTTTTATCTCGCCAATTCCACTTGGCATTGCGAATCGTATTGCTTGATGTAAAGTCGACGCTACCCCTTTTATCCCGTGGATCCAAGGTCGGCCTATAAGAGCATTGTAAGGTGACTCTACATCTACCACACACACAGTAACCTCCGTCTCCAATTCTCCCGCGAAGATCTTCATAACCAGCTCGCCCTTCAGTTTTGATGTTACTCCATTGAACCCATATATGTTGTAAGTGGATGGCACGAGATCAGATTCCTTGTAACCCATAGTCTTAAATGCATGATAAAAGAGAATATCTACCGAACTTCTGGTATCTACCAAGATCATGTCCATCGCCCATGTCTTTCTGTCTCTTGTAGGATCATTCTCCCATTGAGAGTGTTTGCCAAAAGTTAAGGTTATGACCAAGGGATCTGTATGCGAAGCTCATCCTTCGGGCGCATCCAATGCTGAAAAGAAGATTACCTTCTTTTGCCAATCCTCCAACGACCTCTTCTTTGCTATGTTGAATATTTAATTTCCGTTAAAATCCCTTTTATACACCCTTTTAAGCACATCATCATGAAAATCTTGGATGTTCTACGTAGAATGGATTATGGAGTTACAATTTGGTCATTGTGTTCCCCTGTCCATCTCGATTCGGTACACCTGCACCTGATTCTGGTTGTTATCACGTGGTGGGGGTGGTGGTAATGGTGCCTAATTCTCCAAAAAGTGAGCGAGCTTTCCCTTTTCAATTAGACTAAGTATTATTCTTCGAACGTTTCTGCAGTCATTTGTGTGGTGTCTGTGAAAGCGATGATACTTGCAGAACTCATGACTCTTACTTCCTGATGGTGGTTCCATCCCTATATTTGGTGGAGCGGGGATTTCCTCAGTTAATACAATCGTTTCACATACTCTCTCCACGGTTGTATTGAGTCTTTGAAACTTCACATCTTCGAATGCTGGCCTTCTTCCTCCATACCCTTGACCTTGGTTATACCTTTGTTGATTTCCTGAGTTATTACCTTGCGGATCATAATTTCTTCGCCTTGGTTCTTCGTACCTTGGATGTTGGTCAATCCACTCTTGATCTCCACTTGATACAGCTACTAGCTTTACAAGAATCGCATTTGATGGCTCACCCTTCTCGTACTTCGATCCACTCTCCACTGCGTGAGCCATTCTTAGTAAAAGACGAGAATTTCCTTCTTTTGACGGGATCGGGATTCCTTCGCCAACCTCTCTTTGATTCTCCTCCAAGGAAACCTATTCCTCTTGGTACTCCCTCAGTTCATTCATTGTTAACGAATCACGAAGTATGAATATATGAGTGTACAAAAGGTCAGTTGGGATTAGGGCGTTCACGAAGGCTAAAATAAAGTTTTTCTCATCAACTCTCCTAGCGAGTTCACTACATATAGTCCTCCACCTCGTCAAAAGACTTCGCAGGCTCTCTCCAGGTATTTTCCTCAGATTAAACAAAGTCTCAATTCCCGGCCTCAGCATGTTGTTACATATATAAGTCGTTAGAAATATTCTTTGCAAGTCTTTGAATGAAGAAATTGATCTATCCGGCAATCTATCAAACCAAGCCAATGCTTCTCTAATTAAGCTTGCAGGAAAATACTTACACAGTACTGCTTCATTTTGTGCCCATTCCATCAAGGATAGGGTGTATTGCTTTAAATGTTGTACTGCACTTTCGGACCCACTGAATATACTTCTGAAGGCTGGTAGTGAGCATCTTGCGGGAATCCTTTATTCAAACACTTCGCGTGTGAATGGATATTTGCTATCCTCTTCTATTGCCTCTGCTAGTTGCACTCTTCCTCCTCTTCGTGAGTTGTTAACCATTGACCTCATGTCTCGCAATTCGTTTAAGACCGCTTGGTTTATATTCCCAGCACCTTCATCTCACCTATTCCTTCTTTCTTCGCCATACCTCCTATTATCTCCAAGTCTTCTTTCCTCCTCGCGCCTTTGATTTTCGCGTCTCCTTTCTACTTCGTACAGTCTTTCTTCTTCGCGCCTTCTTTCTTCTTCGAGTAACCGTTCTTCTTCGCACCTTATTTCTTCTCCGAATATTTGCCTTTGGTCTTCCCACCTAGTCTCCTCCAACGCTCTTCTCATTTTCCACTCTTCGTTGTTGTCTCTTTGGCGTTTCCTTCTTCGCTATCTTCTCTCCTCATTTCTTCTTTCTCTATTTTCGTCATTTTCAATTATTTCATCTCTTTTGCGTAAATTTATTCTCGCTGACGATCCTGTCCACGCATCCGATTCTCCTCCTCGTGGATCATTGGCTGCTCTTTCTTCATTTAGTTGACGGTTCTGTTGCGCCAAAGTGGCTTTCTGCCTCATAAGTCTAGTCTGTTTCTCCACTAAATCTCTTTCTCTTTCTCTTTCTCTTTCTCGTTCTCGTTGAAGTACTTCTCTCAACTCCTCTAATGTCATGTTTTCTTCATTAACATTCTCCTCTCTTTCCTCGCAAATTGGTATTTCTCCTACAATCGTCTCTGTGTCAGAAGTATGGACGATCCTTTCCTAAAATTGTCCTTGTCGAAACCGTGGTTTTGCCGTTGATTCACACCAGGTCTTCCTCATGCAGCCAATGTCTCTCCTATTTCTATTCTCCTTCCTCTTTTTGCTTTTAAATGCTTGCTTCTCCTTGAATACGATTCTTTTCCTTGTGGATCATTGGCTGCCCTTTCTTCATTGAATTGACAGTTCTGTTGCATCAAAGTGGCATTCTGCCTCGCAAGTCTAGTCTGTTGCTCCACTAAATCTCTTTCTCTTTCTCATTCTCGTCAAAGTAATTCTCTCAGCTGCTCCAACGTCATGTTTTCTTCATTAACATTCTCCTCTCTTTCCTCGCCAATTGGTTATTCTCCTACAATCGTTTCTGTGTCAGAAGTATGGACCGATCCTTCTCTAAAATTGTTCTCGTCGAAACCACCGTTTTGTCGTTGATTCACACCACGGCTTCCTCATGCAACTGATGTCTCTCCTATTTCCATTCTCCTTCCTATTTTTTCTTCTAAATGCTTGCTTCTCCTTGATGCTATTATGTGTTGTGCTCGATTTGGTACCCTTGCCATCAACCGAATTAAGCCAATACTTACGAATCAACTCTTACTCACCGATTCGTTGATGACTTTTAACCATATGAAATAAAGACAGATTTTCTTTAAAGATCTGAATAATCTTTACAACATAAAGTTTTAATACTACTCCACTTTCTCAGATCTTGAATAGGAATCAAACATCTATGGTTTCCGAAATAAAGTTTTCACGAAAACAACTCGTTAAAATGACAAAACTCAAGAACAACTTCTACCTCTTTTCAAGATCTCAAGTGAGAGTAAACTCTCAACTTAAGTTCCCAGTTTCTGGACGCCAAAATGTAACTACTGGAAATCCAGTAGCACACCCAAATGGAAATATGATAATTCTAAGACATATTTCAAGTGAACAAAATGGAAATGTTTTTTTATTTATTAGATCAGAATCTAGATGATGATATTACAAATATTGAAACTCACAAGAACCCTAACTTACTTTATCTCCACATAACCTCTCCTAATACAAAATATCCAACCCCTCTTACAATCAACTAAGGTCTCTATTTATAAGAAAAATTGAGTAGTGGAATACAGCTCATTTTACTTCGCAGACAATCACATAATTCATGTGATTCCGCTTTTTACTTCTCCCAAGCTATTTTCAATAAAGTTATTCTATTATTTTTGACGATAACTTCGGTAATTTGTCGGTACAGATGTCTCATTTCTTGCGCAACAATCTATCTTAGCCTTCTCACTTCGTGTAACTGTCTCTTTCTTGTATTAAGATCATTTAATATTGTTGAGAACTTGGTTATCAACACTTCGCGTGTGAATTGAGATTTTCTAGCCTCTTCTATTGCCTCTGCTAGTTGCACTCTTCCTCCTCTTCGTGATCTGTTAATCATTGACCTCATGTCTCGCAATTCATTTAGGACCCCCTTGTTTATATTCCCAGCACCTTCATCTCGCCTATTCCTTCTTTCTTCGCCATACCTCCTATTATCCTCGTGTCTTCTTTTTTCATCGCGCCTTTGATCTTCGCGTCTCCTTTCTACTTCGTACAGTCTTTCTTCTTCGCGCCTTCTCTCTTCTTCGAGTAATCGTTCTTTTTCGAGCCTTCTTTCTTCTTCGAATCTTTGCCTTTGGTCTTCCCACCTAGTCTCTTCCAACTCTCTTCTTATTTCCCTCTCTTGGCTATTCTCTCTTTGGCGTCTCCTTCTTCGCTCTCTTCTCTCCTCATTTCTTCTTTCTCTATTTTCATCATTTTCAATTATTTCATCTCTTTGGCGTAAATTTCTTCTTGCTGACGAGCCTGTCCTCGTATCCAATTCTCCTCCTCGTGGATCATTGGATGCTCTTTCTTCATTGAATTGACGGTTCTGTTGCGTCAAAGTGGCATTCTGCCTCGCAAGTCTAGTCTGTTGTTCCACTAAATCTCTTTCAATTTCTCTTTCTTGTCAAAGTAATTCTCTTAGCTGCTCCAACGTCATGTTTTCTTCATTAACATTCTCCTCTCTTTCCTCGCCAATTGGTTATTCTCCTACAATCGTTTCTGTGTCAGAAGTATGGACCGATCCTTCTCTAAAATTGTTCTCGTCGAAACCATCGTTTTGTCGTTGATTCACACCACGTCTTCCTCATGCAGCCGATGTCTCTCCTATTTCCATTATCCTTCCTATTTTTGCTTCTAAATGCTTGCTTCTCCTTGATGCTATTATGTGTTGTGCTCGATTTGGTACCCTTGCCATCAACCGAATTTAGCCAATACTTACGAATCAACTCTTACTCACCGATTCGTTGATGACTTTTAACTATATGAAATAAAGACAGATTTTGTTTAAAGGTCTGAATAATCTTTACAACATAAAGTTTTAAAACTACTCAACTTTCTCAGATCTTGAACAGGAATCAAACATCTAAGGTTTCCAAAATAAAGTTTTCACGAAAACAACTTGTTAAAATGACAAAACTCAAGAACAACTTCTACCTCTTTTCAAGATCTCAAGTGAGAGTAAACTCTCAACTTAAGTTCCCTGTTTCTGGACGCAAAAATGTAACTACTAGAAATCCAGTAGCGCACCCTAATGGAAATATGATAATTCTAAAACATACTTCAAGTGAACAAAATGGAAATGTTTCTTTATTTATTAGATCGGAATCTCGATGATGATGATGATTATATTATAAATGTTGAAACTCACAAGAACCCTAACTTACTTTCTCTCAACATGACCTCTCCTAATACAAAAAATCCAACCCCTCTTACAATCAACTAAGGTCTCTATTTATAGGTAAAATTGAGTAGTGGAATACAACTCATTTTTCTTCGCAGACAATCACACAATTCACATGATTCCACTTTTTACTTCGCCCAAGCCATTTTCAATAAAGTTATTCCATTCTTTTCGCTGATAAATTTGGTAATTTGTCGGTACAACTGTCTCATTTCTTGCGCAACAATCCATCTTCGCCTATTCACATCGTGTAATTGTCTCTTCGTAAATTTCTTTCTCACTTGATCGCATCTATTTCTCCTGTTGACTGTCAGTATTTATTTCACAGATCTGATATCCATGGTAGACTTATACTTCGCAGATCTAATATTCGTTAAAGTAGCCCTGACACTTGATTTGACTTATCACTTACATTTTCTTCGGGTTGATAAAAGATCTTCTGTTCAAAGATTTACTTCGCATATTTCGTTTATCCTCGTTTGAACACGTGGCGAGTAGGATTTATGTACCTACATTTTGCCTTTTCTCATTCCATTCGCAAGGATTTAAGAATGGAAAGAGAATCTTGCATTAAATTCGTAACCTCCACGTTTCCGTCATTCTCGAATTTATGTTCCCCACGATCTCTGCAACCTCCCATAACCGGTTCCGCTTCTTCCACTAACTCCATGACTTGTCATAACCGGTTACTATTCGGTTTCGCTATAAATATCCCAACTTGTCTTCTTCCTTATTATTTTTTCTCTTCATCTTTTCCCTTGCTGCTGCTACTTCTGTAATTCTTCATCTCTGTTACCATTGTTTCTTCCACAGTTTCTTCTTCTTCTTTTTTGTGTTTTCAAAACTACAAAACTTCTTATTCCTTAAAGCGATGGCTCCTAAGAAGATTCCTTCTCCAACATCATCTAAAACCCTCGAGGATTTTCAAGCCGATAACTATTCGTGGGTTGGAGTCATTCGACGAAGATCTTTACGTTAACAGCTTGGTTTCACTCATGTCTGGTAAGTATGTCGGCAGAAAGACAAGAAGAGGAATCAATAGAAACTTAAAGAAGAACAAAGGTGTCCACGGAGATTCTAAATTTGAAGAGTTAAGGTAAGAGAGTAGTCAACTAGGGATATGTTGTTAATGGTGTTATAACAGAGATGTCTAATATTTTCAAGTAGTATGCTGTTAGTTTTGTTTTAGTGTCGAGTGTTGTCATAACATTGCCTGCTCTTTTGTGGTTGTTTATTATACTCACTTGCGCTAATTGTAACTAACAATTCCTATTCGATTGTGTCCTTGAACTATCCTTTTCCTCCTCATCATCTTCTTCCTAAAACCATACAGTAACTAGGTATCACCGGGGCCTTACGGCCCCGGCTCAACCTCTCTTTATAGTTTTAAGTGTACATTCTTTGTACAATAAGACATGAAAACATCAGTATTAATAGAATCTGTTTATATTTAGGCATACAGTTCCACTTGGAAAGAAAAAAATCAATCACTTGATTTAATTTCATCAATATTTATCCCTCATATATAACATAAGACTTTCTTTGCTATTTTCATTTTTTCTCGATTCCAAATTATATCCGTGTTTACACTGTATTTTTGTTATAGATACTTTGAATGTTGACATCCTACTCTCTTTTTTTACATTTGGTTCATCTTTTTAATAATATTTCCCAAAATTTTCTATTTGTTCTTCAGATCCATGGTATATATCTGTTCTTTTACTTGTTTTCCTAGGAATGAAATCACTTGTCCGTCGATATCTTTTAGTATTTTCTTCTTCAAAATAATATCTAGAAAATAAAAATTCTTTGTAGTTCTTTTGCATCTAGCCCTTATTAGACTCCGAATCTTTCCCGAAAGTTTTCCCCAATGAATAATCTTCAAGCATTTTACTGTCACGTGATAACATATGAGTTGTAGAAGTTTTCATGCATTGTTGATTTCGTCAGTGTCATTCAACTTTAAAAATTGGCTAAACGTGATGTCATTCGGATATTTGTCTAATTTTTTATATTGTCTATACTTTGCCATCTCGAGCTTTTGTCTTCTCTTTTTGTTGTATATATATATATATATTGTAATGATCTTTAATCCATTCTATTTTAGACTCATAAAACTCAAATTGGATAAAACTGCGAAAACGTGATCTCGTACTGATATTGTTCTCCCTGTATATGCCATTCCAACTCATATTTGTCATCGGAATCCATCGGTTTTCTATTAAGTAAAAGGTGTCGTGTGTAGGGTTTTTTTGTCGTTGTGTCGTACCTAACATTGGGTGATTGATTACGCTTTGTTCTTCATCTATTGAACTATTTTGATCTGAAGTTTGAACTATCTTGCTGTAAATTGTTGTTCACTAAAACCATACTTTTTATTGTTCTAAAACTTTAACTGCTGTAATACGAAACTCTGTTATTTTACGGGTTAATATATGGAATTCTAACTGATTCCGAACATCGTCTAGTTTTGGGGAACTATGTAGATTATTTGATACTTATTTATTTATTTATTTTATTTATGGGTTTAGCGTGCCCGGTTGGTCTTAAACGTTAATATTTTAGCAACCAACTAAAAAAATTAACCCATAAGTATATTTGTGTTATGTATGTGTATTATTGTGAACGTTGCTTATTCACCTCAGTAAGCCAGTTCTGTCGCTAGAAGTACTAACTCTGTAACTGATTTTGATCATCGAAATTTAACATATTTCGCAAAGTCACACAGTAAACAGATACTCGATAAAATCCTTAAAAAAATTATTCATCGAAACCCAGACATTGTGTTTTTCTTGGGGTAAAAAAAGTTAGAGGTTGATCGAGTTGTGTTGGTTACGAATTGGCTCTTTAGTCTGTAATTCTTGTGCCTAGGAAGTGTCAGAACTTCTAGAAAAAATGTATTATAGATATGTGATACGTACTGGCACTCTAACTATATATTCTCTATTCTCCACATGTTCATGCCTGAATTTAGGTTAATGCAACCACTTATCCTCTATTGCATTGCTAAATATCCAAGTATCTTTAGAAACTATACCCGGTTACGTGAACATTCCTTTTCCACCTCAATAAGTCCTATTTGTTGTGGCAAATACCCCTGTAGGAAGTACTGACCCTGTAACTTAATCTTACTCATGGAGATTGAACAAATTTCAAAAACAATAGGATAAACCGTTACCCGGTGATGAATACCTTGCTATATCCCAAGTTCACTAACACTTGGAGATATTAACTTGACTACCCTACCTTATATTAAATGTGATATAAGATGGAGTATCCAAACAAATTGCTGGTTGCAGCGAGCAGTGGAAGCTGGACTGAACTGAGATTGATGGTATAAGTTGTTGGGGTCATACTTGAACCTATGTAATATAGTTGTTAAGTAAAAAACTCTACCACAATGTGGTTTAAGCTGCCGTCGAACTATGGACACTATGGTAAACAGTATAATATTATCCTAAGATAAATTGTAAAGGAACCGATTGGCCCAACAATCTGTATACGTCTGCTTCTTTCTTTTCGCTCTGCAGCTACTGTAACTACCAATGGATCTGTTCGTTTTAAATTTTCTTCCGGTATATCATCTGCTGCGAATGTTATCTTCTGCTTTTCCCATTCCTTCAAAGGATATATCTTTTCTACTGTCATGATTTTCCTTCCTTCATAATCGCGTTTGTGTATTTTTCCTGTGATTCCTGCATGAAAATCCATATCGTTCATAATCGATTTTGTTATTGAATTGCATTGTATACGTCTTCTTCTTTCTTTTTCTCTGATATTCCTTATTGCTTCTTTTTGTCCATTTTGTATTTTAACACATGTTTGATTTCTGCAGTTATTCTCCTTCTGTATTTGTTGGACCTGTGCTTGGATTTGCCGAGATCGGTTGTTTCTTTTGCCCCTCTATGAAGATTCAACAATTTCATCTCTTCTCCTTTCTGTGATTGTTCTATTCCTCCTAGTTGCTATCATGTCTTCTCCTGCAGATGCCTTCCTCACCATTCTTTGTTCCTGAAATAATATCTTCTCTTGACAAAGGAAAAAGTATTCTTCAAAGAACCAAAAGTTTTGTTTATCAAAAGTTTTCTTCACCAACAGGGTATATCATCCAAGCTGTATTCTAGCGCCAAAATGTAGTTGCAGGAAATCTTACAACCACACCCAAGTAAGATCCACAAACTCTATTCAAGACATCATGGAAAGAACTCTAAATTATTTTAGTAAAAGATAGATCAAATACAAAATATATGAGTAAAAACCCTAACTTGGGAAGCAAATAACTTTCTCTCTCCTAAATATCTTATCTCATCTCACCAAAAAGATCTCTCTCTTCTATAAAGGCATTTGGCTCCTTTTATAGGAGTTTACATAGTGGAGGACAGCTAATAAAGCCCTTATTTTCGTATCTGGCGCGTGTCAATGTCGCTTGGACTTTATCATTACCGCACGGATTCTTTACTGCCGCGTAGCTCTTCACACTTTTGTTGTGACTCGATGACATCATCTGGCTCATCATCTTGGATATGTTGTATGCGTTCGTGTTCGCCTGACACTAAAGAGATTATTTCACATAGCTAGTGAGTGTGCAGTATAATGAGTGTGCGGTATTTTGCACCCACGGATATGTATTTCTAAGATGTTAAATTTTGCATCTACTGATGTGTATCTATATAAAAACATATCTGACGGCTTAAAGGTGTGTGTCCTCATTGACCATTGTGCTCTCATGCACGTAATACATCAAGATTTGCATGTAGACATGTTAGTAATATAAATACTCTTTGTTTAACTGAACCAAAAGAAAGAAAGAAAAAAACCCTAAATTGTTCCTAGAAAAGAAAAGGAAAAAAAGAAGAAAAAAAAACCCAGTATGGTTACCTATTTTTATTTATTTTTAAACTAATTGTTTCCAAGAAACTTCAAGAGAAGAAGAAGAAGACATGTCGCGCATTCCACAAGATGCGTACTTCGAAATCCTGCTAAGGGTACCGGTGAAATTCACATTCATATGCAAGTGTGTTTGCAAAACTTGGTATTCTCTAATCTCTAGTCATAATTTTGTTAGAAAGCACCTTGATCTTAGTACTCAGAAAAACTATTGTAATCTTTTAGTTAAAGGTGGTGAGAGCAAAAGTCCATGCTACCAACTCTATTCTCTCTGTTATGATTCATTATTATCGTCGACAGCATCCACGAATGAGCTTGATATTGTCGAATTGGATTTCTTTAAATTTTATAGAGATCATCATACTCAATTGATCGGTACTTGTGATGGTTTGGTTTGCTTATGGAATTTATTCTTTACCTGCTTCTATCTATGGAACCCAGCGACCAGAGAATACAAAGAAATATCCAAATCACCAACTAAGCATTTCTCCTTGAACTTATTTGCTTTTGGTTATGATTGCACACTAGATGATTACAAGTTGGTAATCATTGTGGACATTAACGACGATGAGGAAGAAGGTTATTTATTCGAGGATTATGTAGTCGAGGTTTACACATTAGGATCAAATACATGGAGAACTAATAGTCAAACAATCCCTTGTAGACCTGACCTTGGGGAACCACAAGGAGTGCTGGTCAATGGCGCTTTTCACTGGTTATGCGAAACCAGAGCCCAAGACTTTCCAACTGTTCTAGTCTCTTTGGATTTCAGTGGAGAAATATTCAAAGATATTCAACTACCAAAAGAATGTCTAAAGAACAACCACAGGTTCATGAGTGTTGCAGTATTGGAAGGGTGCCTTTGTGTACTCGTTAATGGTTTGGAAACTTTCCAAGTATGGGTAATGCAGGATTATGGAGTTCCAGATTCTTGGACAAAACGTTATACCATTACCTCCGAGAGCATTATTCATGCTCCAGAGGACATTAGGAAGCTGAGGCTTATCTGGTCTTTACGGAATGGCCAGTTTCTATTCAAGTATCATGTTCATAGACTCAATAAGAGACATGTTTCGAGAGTATTCATGGGGCTAGTTTTTTATGACCCAGGGCATGAAAGTACTAGAAATCCAGTCATTCGTGGGGTGGACCAGTTCGACGAAGATATGCACATTGAAAGCTTGGTTGCGCTCAAGTCTGGTAAGTATGTGGGCAGAAACACGATAGAATAGGAACGAATAAAAGAAGAATAAACCTTCTCCATGCGCATTCCGGTTGAAGTAAGGGAATCTATAGAAGAAATATTTTTTATTTTTTGTTTTTTTTGTTTTTTGTTTTGGTGTTTGGTTAAGGGGCATGTTTTTTCTTTTAGGAAAGGAAGAAATGTATATGTTAATGGTGGGTAGATCATTATTTGGGAGAAACAGAGATGTCTAATCTTTAAAACTTGTATCCAGTTAGTTCTGTTGAGTACGGAGTGTTGTTTTTTGGTTGTTTATCTGATGATTTCTTTCTCTAGCTCATACTGTACTAGTTGTGACTAACAATCCCTATTCGTGGCCTTACAATTACAGTATCCTACAATTTTATCATGCGCGTATGCCGTGCTCACGTATACTTTTTCCTGGTCGTCCAAAATCATACATTAATAAATTAATAATACATCGTAAATTCAGTAAACTGATCGTAGATGAGTATAATAGTGACTTTACAGTCTTTGCTATAATGCCGGTCATATATGTCTAGCTCGTTGCCGAAGATTATAGTTGAAATGTCTAATCAAAATGTCATTTGTCTATATTCGAGATGCAATGTCTCCATGCCGGCGTCCCTAGTCAGAGATATAACCAAGTATAACCAATACAGCCTACAAAATTTGGAAGTACTTACCTAGTTACCTGGCTACCCTGCAAAGAGAAATTATTATATACATTTCTGATTTATATTAGTTTATATCACAACGCAGTTCAATTAAGGAAATTGTATTAGAAGAATTCAAATTACAAGCATACTGCAAGGCAATCTTATTATTGGAATCTGGAAATTAAGAGAGATAATCAATCAGAGAAACATCTCTTACATGTACATAACTATTTAGAAAATAGGGAACTCAATTCTTGACGAGCACTTTCCTCTTGGAAGCAAAGGGCATTCAATCAAGTTGGTTCCAGATGTATCGACGCAAATGTAGATCTGGTAGAGTTGAGTGTTACCCGAGGCATCCACATTGCATTCTAGTCCCGGGGTAAATCCTGTTGAATCTCTTATGGCTTTGGTTATACTGGTAATGCTGTAAAACTTCCCATCTGGATTGATTCCTGCATTTTGAAGGACATTGAGGAGGTCTGTTTGTTGTTTCAATTTTAGAGCTGCTTGAAAGTATCCAGGTTGATCAAGAATGTCTTCAGAACAGGTCCCATGTTTATTCCATTCGTGTCCCCAAAATTTGTTACCGTCTCCACTTGGACAAGCTAAAGTTGGCCATTCCGATTGCATTTGGCGCTTAATACTTGATATCTGTAAATTAGACAATTGATAAATACATGTAACATCGAGTAACTACTAATATACAAGTATATAAGCAATGGCGAAGTCTGGTATGAACAAGTGAGGGCATTAAACCTATTTATGAGTATATTCACCAAAACCTCCATATTGTCCAATTTGTTTTTCTCCCCATAAAATAAGTATTTTTTTTTTTTTTTTTTTTTTTTTTTTTTGCCCATTTTTACCTTCAATCCTGGTACATCTATCTAGAGCATCCATATTTGTGAGAAAAATTAAGGTCCAAAACGGGTCAAATACGAGTCACAGTCGTACAGAGATAGGTAGTTAGAGGCTTACATTTCAATTTATGTGACTTAACTAGTAGATGGAGTGAATTGTACGTGAGGAGACCACGTTCAATGTTCTATTATCCATACACAAAATGAAAGAAACGCTCAAAGATATGGTTTTGATAAAAGTAGTGTTAAAACAGAAAGAGATTTTCTGTGTTTAATGCATGCATATCTTTGCATAAGTTTGGCCCATTACCTTCAATTTTGGTTGCAAGAAATCTACAATTTTAATTTTATATCCTTGAAAATATTTTTCTTGCCATTATAAAAGGTAAAGGCAGATTAATTTTTTTCCACCGTAATATCAAACAAATATGTCAAGCGAATAACATTTTGAGGAGTGTTTGCTTCATTAGGTAGTGTGAAAAAATAAATGAAATTCTGGGTGCCGGCAAGAGTATGTATATAGTTGTAAAAGAATGTCGTTTACTTAAGAAAATGATGCTGTGATGGGACCAAAGATTCAATACTTTGTTTTTATGACGTTGATATATCTTTGTTTTCATCATAGAGATTTTATATAGAGATTTATCATTTGTGATGATATAACTTACAGATGATGGATCGAACTGATTGCTGTTATCGCAGTTAGATGGGTATGATCCATCGTTATAGTTTGGCCATAAACCATGAATACCGAAATCTGCTGCTGGTTTTCCTGTTGTTGGGTAACAACAGCTTTGCTTTGTATCACAGTAAGACCCTGGCCACTGTTTGCAAACATACATAATTTTAATAGAAGAAAAACAAACACATAAAAATAGAAAAGAAAAAGATTATTCCAAATGAGTACCTGTTGAACAAAGTAGAAGAAATCAAAATCCTGTGAAACACATAGAACCGCTAACTGTTGGAACACAAAGATTTGGGAGAGCAAGTAAACTAAGTTTGATGATTTCATCATTGTGTTTAGAAAAGAGAAATATGATATTGGTTTTTGTTTGGATATTTCTTGTGTCGCTATGTTTTGGTGTGTGTTTTGGGTTACTAAGATAGTTGGTATTTATAGGAAAATATGTAGAAGGATATTCGATGAGAATACCATAATAACTATGATATTAAATCGGATTATGACGTTATTGTTGTGTTATTGGCTATGCAAGAGGGAAGAGTGAAATAGTGCATGTATGTAAGGAACTTTAATTCTTTTCCGTGTTTTTTTTGTTTAACTCATATACCTCCAAATTTAAAACAAAACGAGAATCAAGAATAAAAACTGAATTGGGGAATGATTGAATATTTCTATAATTAAGAGGAGTATAAGACAAAGTGCGTATTATCTCAGGTGCACGCTTTTAAATGGACACTCTAATTACTTGAAACAAATACTTATTTGGTTGAAAGCAAATTCACCATGTAACGAATGAACGGCTGAAACTATGTTAAGCTGTAAGTTACTGGAGTACCATTTATTTTTTCTTACTATATTATTATGTAGAAGAAAACACTATTGAACCAATAATGTAAGGTTGAAGTTACGGTGGAACTTCACCAAACAAGAAACTAATTAAAATTAGGCTAAAAATTAAAAATGAAAAAGATTCCTAAATCAACAAATTATACCGTAGTCACAGACTCGCACATTATTTATTTATTTGGCAAAATATAATTGTCATGACCACTACGGAACCACCCAACCATATGTCCATACTAGAGCCGTATTTTGAATCATGAGGGCGAGATCTTGTTCACATTTCAGAAATTGTCAAAGCATTATTCGTGTCCACAAATGATATTCGGATGGTTCAAGTGAGGACAAGAACGAAGGCTGCCCACTTACTTTGATACATAGTAAAATGAAAATAACCGTTGTATGAAGGACAAAGGGAGTAAAATTTATGAATTACACGATGATGTTACCTTGATTCCTTTTAGCTATAGGTGCCTGTACCGAATTCTTCTAAACCCATCGGAAAAAATCCTGCATTTCTTGGTAAGGAATTTTATTAGGGATGTGGTTTTAAATTGATATGTGAGAGGTCAGTGGAGTACTGCTTTCATAACTAATAGCCAGATATCTCCACCGGAAATTTCTCTTGGTGGATTAAATCACTATTGGTCCATACTAGGGTGATAAAGTTGTCAAGTGCATTTGAAACATGCACCAATTTCTCTACATCAACAGAAAGTGCCATGAATGTGTTCTTGTTGTTGTGGCTTCATCAGTGGGCCTAAGTTTAACGTCGACAGAACTCAGTTGAAAAGACGATAAAGTGTTATACATTTAGACAAATCCATACAATTATTGGTAGAAATGATTTCCATTGACGATGACGTTTCCTTTCCAATTATTGTCTTAGATTATGTTCAGACTAAAAATTCCCTGCAACTCAACTCAGTGATGGAGATATTGCAGCTTTATCCATATGGATATCCGAATATGCCCAAAATTGTTCGAGTTACTAACAAATAGTGAATCAACACGTAAATGAGAGAATATAAAGGTGGTGGGGGCCTGCAGCAAAGATGAAGCTGTAGCTAAATGCATTCATATTTAAGGTCAAACATTTGTGTACACACTGCCAGTACTAGTCACAATTAAACATCATAGCACTAACAACCATGGGATCCTTGCTGAGATACCATTAGGTGTTCATATCATGGGAAGAACAAGATTTATCCTATCCCATATCCAATTGATTCAGAATTTTGTCCTTGTAATAGCATAAAAAAGATATTGGGCTTTAGATAACTGGCCAAATTAGGGTATACCCAGATTAACTGGCGTATACCCGATTTTAAGTGGATTCCTTTTAAGGGCTAAGGGGGTGTCCAAATGGCTGAAGTTATAAAACTACCCTTTCCATTATAATTTGTATTACCCTAATCAGTTTTTTCAACTCATTTTTATTCCATCTTCTCCTCTTCCCTCTTCTCCTCTACCACACTGGCTTCTCCGACCACACCTCCATCGAAAATTCATCGACTAATTCGTCGTAATCGTTGATTCGAAAATTCTATCGTCGATTAATCTTCAAACATGAAGCCGCGTGTGATACAAACTTATACAAGACCTAGTACTGAAGACCCTGGATTTGCAAAAGTAATTCCACACAAACGGAATACAAAAACAGTTGACGGAGAAGAAACTGCTGAAACCGAAGAAATGACGCGATTGAGAAAGTAAGGGACTACTCAAACTCACTCATATAGTTCAATTTTATGTTTGCATGTCAAATTAGGTTAGAGAAATCGAATTTGTGAATCTGCAATTACTTAGCCGGCACGGTCTCTGATTCATGACCCTGCCGACTTTTCATATTTAGGGTTAGTCGTTGTCTTCCTAGGTTGAAGATCATGCCGACTTTTCATATCTCGCCGACTAAATGTAGTTTTGTTAGTTGTTGGTTCTTGAAAATTATAACCTGCCGACTAATTGTGTGGAAAATCCTGAGTTTCCTGAGTCCCACATAGTTGTAAGTTGGTATGTTAGTTTAATACAACCTTGCAGACTTAATATTAGTCGACACCCTATAGATTTACGACCCTGCCGACTAATTATGTAGAAATCCTTGTGTTCCTATGTTCCATTTTGTTAATAGATGGCATGTTATTTGAATAATTCCCTGACAACTATTGTTTAGTTGGCATAGATTATTATTGTTTTCCTTGCCGACTATTTTTTAATAGTCGGCATTGTTGGTTGTTGTCGACCCTGACGACTTGTTGATTTTTTTTTAAATTGTTCTTGTTTAGGTTGCAAAAGCTGAAGCAAGGAAAGAAGAAACTTGTTACTCCTCCTTCAAGACCTCCTCGCGTTAGTGACAAACTCTTGAATGCAACACATCGAGGGGCATTCGTTGATCCGGGAACACTCAAGATCCGTGAACGGAATGATTCTCAACCACCACCAGAACCAAGTGATTCAGATGAAACTCCAGATGAAGACCAATCAATTCCATCTGGTAGAAGAGGTAATAATGATGATGATGTTGAAAGAACTCCAGCTGTTGGAGGAGATAACGATGATGATGATGATCAACACATGCCACATGTTGGAGGAGGTAATGATGATGGTGATAACAATGATGGAGATAAAGATAATGATGGACAAGGTGAAATTGTTGAAGATGAAGAGTATAAAGAAGAGGAAGAAGAAGAAGAAGGTGGAGAAGAGACATGTAATGATCAACAAACTCAAGCTGAAACTGCAACCGTAAGACGGATGAGGGTTATCACTAAACCAACTGATTCCCACATGCCTCCCCCTAACTTAAAGAAGGAACTGAAAGATGGTCAGCCTCCACTAGGGACCCCAAAAAATGGTGGACATGTTCTTTTTAGATACAAAGACTCACGGGAATGTGAAATCCATAATACTATTGTATGTAATCTCAATCCAACTTGGTTTTTTATTTAAGTGTATCTATCTTAAATTTTCTTCAAGTGTTTGTATTTCTTTTAATTTTGTGTTTTTGGTGTTTAGGATCACAAGCATGCCATTCGTCTTGTGAGGCACCAAGCTTCAAACACTATGATGAAGAAATGGCCACTTCACAAAGAATGTGACGCGATGAAAGCGATTGTCAAGAACTCCGGGATGTGGCTTGCGATGAAGAGTTCAGTTGTTCAGTATGAAAAAGTTACCGTATCTGCATTATGTGAGAGGTTCTACGGAGAGACTGATACAATGTTATTCCCATTCGGTGAGATGGCGGTAACTCCCGATGATGCTCATCAAATTCTAGGCCTCAAGGTTGAAGGAAAAGAAATCAAAGATGGCTACGATGATGACATTTCTTGGGAGAATCTCTTCAAATTTACCAAGATCCTATTCGGTTGGGATGAGAAGCAGCCGGAGTCTATTTTTGTGATTAAGGATGGTTATATAAGAAGGAAGTTAAGTCTGAAGATGTTGAGGGACATATACTCTGGGACCCAGAAAATATATGATGAGGAAGGAAGTGTGGACTTGGTGGGAATAAATGCTAGATATTACGTCACCTTATTTTCTATACGTCCTGGGCTACTGTATCTTCCCCGACAGTTCCGGAAGCTTGGTTAATGGCAAGTATCTTCAACTATTGCATCCCTTTGATCAGATGCATATGTATTCTTTGGGTACTACAGTAGTTTCTTTCTTGAATACAGAGTTGGCAAAGGCTTCAAGGACACTCACTAAGCAAGTTAACAGAAATATATGTCTCTTCCAGGTAATTCAGTTGTCTAAATCATTTATATTTGAAAAAATATTATAAGATAAGATTCTTACTAAACTTTGTGTTTTCATAGGTTTGGATATATGAGCAATTCCCTTCTTTTGTGAAAGACAACCCCCACATCAAAGTGAACACTAAGATTGTGAGTCATAAGCCAAGAGGACGCCGATATAGTTTTACTGGTGCTCGAGAGAAGGATATGCCACAGCAACTTATCAAGATGCGAGTCGTCTTGGAAAAATTGAATGCGGATGAGGTAATATTTGATCCCTATCGAGATGATAGAAACGTGAGTATAATCTTAAGGATAAATGATGTTTCATTCTATTGCGGTCCCTTGTTTTACCCCCAAGGATTTTCAATGTACGATCCACAACGAGTAACGCGACAAGTGGGTTACGTCCAAGAAGTACCTCATCTCGGTGATACTCCATTCTATGAAGTGGTAAGGGAGAAGTGCGGCACGTCCAAAAAAAGTATTAACATTGAAAAAGCGGGGGTCTAAAAACCACACCCAATATTTCATTAGGAAATATGTATAGACTAAATCCAATATAATTCCAAGAGAATCAACTAGACAATAAGACTCAATCAAGGAAAATATATCCAAGAGTTATATCTCTAATTCTCAATGTAAACGGCAAATCAAACAGATAGAAATCCGTGAGCCTGATTATTATGAGCAACAACTTGAACGGTACCAAAGACCAATGTTTAATTGTCAATCAATTTCAATTAACAACCAAAGGTTGGATTTACCAATTGATTAAACTACGCACAACCTGTGATATTACAATTATATAAACAAATATAATGCGGAAAATAAATAACACAGACACCAGAAATTTTGTTAACGAGGAAACCGCAAATGCAGAAAAACCCCGGGACCTAGTCCAGATTTGAACACCACACTGTATTAAGCCACTACATACTCTAGCCTTTAACTTTGGACTGGAATATAGTTGATCCCTAACCAATCTCATACTAATTAAGGTACAGTCGCGTTCCTTACGCCTCAGAATCCTAGCAGGAATCTACGCACTTTATTCCCTTAGCTGATCTCACCCACAACTAAGAGTTTCTAAGTACCAAAGTCGAAGACTTTATAAACAAATCTGTCTCCCACAGAAAAGTCTATTCTGATAGATAAATCGGTCTCCCACAGAAATACACATGAAGTTTTTGTTCCGTCTTTTGATAAATCAAGGTGAACAGGAATCAATTGATAACACGGTCTTATATTCCCGAAGAACATCCTAGAAATATCAATCATCTCACAATAACTTAACTATATGGTAGTAGAACAAGTTATTGTGGAATCATAAAGAATGAGACGAAGAGCTTTGTGATTAATTTTTATATCTTACCTATCGGAGATAAATCTCGAGCAAATCTTAGAGAAGATAGTACTCAATATGATAGAACAAGTAAGATCAGAACACGCAACTACAGAGAAAATAGTTGGGTCTGGCTTCAGAATCCCAATGAAGTCTTTAAGTCGTTAACATATAATGGTTTTAGGAAATCCAAGGTTGAAGGAAAATTGACTCTAGTCACAACTAGTATCACACAAGAGGTGTGGGGATTAGGTTTCCCAGTTGCTAGAGTTCTCCCTTATATAGTCTTCAAATAAGGGTTTGATAACTTTGTAACAAAGCAATCAATATTCACCATTGGATGAAACCTGATTTAAGATTCAATCTAATATCTTTCCACCGTTATATGGTCTTAGCTTGTTACACACAAATGAAATATACTTTCATTTAGATACGGGTAACCATACCTAAATGTGTATATTGAGTTGGCTCAATAACAGTTAACCGAAGTTATCCATATGAACACTTTTGTGTTAACCATGTTCATCTTAACACTTCTATATCAAATGATAATCAATTGAATCTAACTGTGTTAATCATAGAGTTGTTCAATTGATTATATTCTCATAGAAGTATACAAGACACAATTGAAGCAAAATCGGATTGATTCAAAAGAATCAGTTAATGAACATTTTAGCCACGGTTTGCAAAGATTGCATTCCTTAATATATAAATGTATTTGTTCATGAGTATGAAAACAAACTTAGCCGATTTTAGAACTTAACCACATAAGCTTGCAAACGGGTATGCAAACTTAAGTTCTGTATTTAATCATTTCCAACAGTTCTCCAACGGGTATGCATACTGTCTCTCAGACCGAACTCGGGTGAATAAGTTTGCAAACGGGTACGCAAATTAGTTATCGGACTTTGACAGTTAAAACCGTTCGCATACGGGTATGCATACTTGGTTCCCGGACCTGAATCACTTTTACAATAGTTTGCATACGGGTATGCATACTGTGCTATATCCAGACAATGATTAATTGTTCTAAACTCCCATTTCAATCATTGAAACATTCTTAGAAGATGACAATAACTATCTCACACAAACTATTAGCTTATAAGCAATTTTCAAGTGATCGAATGATCAATACGAAACATTCTGAATCTATATCAAATGAATGTGTCATACAAATCATGTAAGATGTTACCGGGTGATTTTCACATGATCATCTTTTGACTTTCTCAAGAATAATGATGAACGTAGTTAAAGAAAAAGCTTTCCAACACATATTTCGAGAAAGATATAAGCTAGTTAAACTCAGCTCGAAATATCAAATGCGTATAATGTAAAGTCTATATAGTTATATACGACTTTGTCTAAAAAGGAGATATAATAGAATAGACTTCTGAGTGATAAATGAGTTCAAGTCTCCACATACCTTTTGTTAATGAAGTTCCACAAGCTCCCCTTAGTAGTTTTTCGTCTTTAATCGATGAACACCTTGAAGTCTAAAGCTCAACTACACATTCTTTCCTAATCCGAGACATAGCTATAAGTAGACTAGAAATCAAGACTTATAGTTTTGACAACTAAACTTGACAAACAAGCTTGAGATAGCAACGCTTGCGAGTTCGACCGAGCAGTGCTCTAACAATCTCTCTCTTTGTCAATATTAGTAACATAACTATCAATACATATGGATTACAAAATAAATAAACTTTGTAGCTTCTTATCCAAATGCTTGATTTCCTTGGTTCTTCAACATTCCTTGAATTCTTCGTCACTCCAAGTACTCCAGTGATTTTGAACGTGTTCAACTCAGCATCATAGTTGTTGAAGATCTGTATCCATAACAATAAGAAAACAGATGTTCTCAATTATTGTTATACAGTGTCATAGTATTATTACACAACATCAAAGTTCAATTGTATCACAACTTTGATAATAATACTATGGTGATATGTATCACTCCCCTCACTAGTGTAAAATAGATATTTCGCGACCGTCAGGACAAGTCATAGATATGATATAAATGACTTGCTTTAACGGTCGCAGAAATGGTCGCTGTTTGAGCATCTTTTTCATCTATGACGTGGCCTTGCTGGTCGCGGAACAACCTATATCAACGACTGATTTCAACGGTCAAGATGTTTAGACTGTCCTTTATCAGTCGTAGAAATACATTATTATATATAAAAAATAGACCCAGATTGGCTGACTTGCCTGCACTAAATCACTCTGAGCTGAAACAAGTTTGACTGAGACTAAAATGAAATTGAAATTACAATGAAATGAAACTTGGATTCATAAATCCAAACCGACATTTATTTAAAAACTAATATTCATTGTACAATTCATACAGGTTCAAATTAAAAAAATTCAATGAAATGAAACCTGCATTTGGCTTCAAAATCAGGAAAAAAAAAAAAGAAAAAAAATCCTGAAATCGCACCAACACAAGAATTAGCTTAAAGGTTCGCATGTTTCTTAAAGACAATTCTTAAAGACAAGTGCAAGTCTGAATACCCTAGTTTAGAATGAGCTGCTGAATCAACTTTCTTCCTTGGAGCTACCTCACAAATAGCAGAGAGACGTGTTTGTTTCTTTGTTGTGAACCTCATCTCTGCAATATTTGAGATGAAACTAATCACAATGGTGAACTAAGACAGAGTTAACATAAGGACCAATATGAGATATTAAGGCAATGGTATTACCTCCCTGTTTGTCCCAAAGGTAATAATTGATAGACGCATGCTAAGTGCAATCGACGATGCCTGCGACAGTGTGTTAGGATTTTATTTTCTGTTTTTGATTTGCTCGGGACTAGCAAATAATAAGTTTGGGGGTATTTGATAGACGCATTTATGTGTCTATTTTTATCTCTATTGTGTATATTGCTAGTACCCATTTTTGTACTTATTTTGGTATTTTATCTCTTTGTAGGTGTTTTTGGAGAAATAAGCTTTTGCGGCGAGATTGGCTCGAAAAGTTGATAAATGCAACCCAAGGGACGAGTGTTATGCGGACTCCAGCAACGGATAAGGGGCGACCACTGGATAAGGGGTAACCTTTCCCATTAACGTTCAAATTCTTTTTTTGGCGGGAAACCAAAACCAAAACAGAAAACATGTTTCTTGCAGTTTTGGTGGTAGTGATATAGAGGAGTTTGAGGTCGACTAAACCTCTGATTTTCATAGGATAGACTCCTTATGGGTGTTGAAATCAATTAAACTGGGCTCAATCGACGGATTTTTATCTCAACAGCAAAATATGGAAAGTCACGTGTGTGACCTGTTTTAGGAAATTTTAGAGAGCTTAAAGTGCTATAAACCTTCCCAAAGATTGGTATCTATCTAAAGAAGAGTTTAGAATCAAAAGGAAAGCTCAGAAACGCGTATAAATTCTAAAACAAGAAATTGCCGCAACTTTTCCGTGAAGAGAAAGGAAGAGATTTTTGAGAGATTTAATCGCTCTTTTTGATATAAATAGATTGGTTGGGTCATATAGAAGGGGTGTCGAAAGTTTGGGGACTGGAGGAGGGCTGAGGAGTGAGAAATCAAGACGAACAGCAAGCTTCCTGCTGCTGTTTTCTGCTGGTGCAGGGAAGAAGGAGACGAACAACATTGACCCACATGGAACAGTCGCAAAGAAGTATCGCTCTTCAATAGCAGAAAACAGTTATCGTTTATAAACAACACTTCATTATAACGGTGATTTCTGTAACGCCAGAAAAGCGTTGCAGATTCGCTGTATTATTATTTTCCTTCAATAAAAACACCTTTTGAGCCATGTTTCTATCTTTTGAGCATGTTTTCACCATGAGGAGTTAAACCCCAACACTGGGATGACGGAGGAAGCCCTATTTCACGCATGTGGTAATTCTAATAATTCTTTTATGACTATTTGCATTGATTTTTAATTGATTTATGATTTTTATTGAATGGGTGTGATATTGTTTGATGATGTATGCTTGGTCAATGTATTTTTGATACATCATGCTTTTGATTTACAGTCATTGCTTTTCAAAAATATACTTTTGGCAAAGAATAAGAGTCCATATTTTTAATATTTGAGCTATAATTGATTGGAATTATTATTTGAATCACATGAATGGAATTTGGTGGAATCCTGAGTCTCAGTGCTTTTTATAATCTTGACCAAAACATTATTTTGATTTTTCTAGTTTTCTTAATTAAGTCTAAAAAGTATTCTTCACAAGTCCGAGTTGAACGAATCTTATTACCACTTTTTCTACAACAACTAAAATCACATCAATTTTTGGCGCCGCCGACGCGGACTTGTTTTTAGATTTGTTTTTAGGTTGTTTTTTTTTTTATAATTATTTTTGTTCTTCTTTACACGTTTGGTATTTTTCGATTCTTTTTCAGATTTGGAGCGGAGCTAAAAGGAAAGAAAAAAGTGTTATAAGAGGAAAGCATCGCCAAAGAAGGAAAGAAAAGAGGAGTCCAAAGGAGTGAAGAAGAAGATTTTTGTATATAGTTATTTTATTTTATTTCTTTTAGATTTTATTACTTTTTATTTTTAGAAATTGTAAATAGGGTTTTATTTTATTTTTGTAAATTTTTATTTTTGGATATTTTTTTATTTTTTTATTTTTTGGACATTTGGACTTTGGGACATTATTATTTTTAAAACCCTAAGGAAGGGTTAAAGGTTAAATATAAACTGTTTGTAGGGAAGGACGACGGTTACGATACTGTCTCGGCCCCTCGGGTTTGCACACTGACATAGGATTTGGTGGACCGAGTCGACTTCAGCGGTTCTTCGCCCGTCTGGTACGGGAGGTAAACTTTTAAACACCCGCGAATCCCCTGTCAGCGGGTTTACTGTCTTCCTTAAGGTGCATATATGCTGAGGAATTGAATACGGCCATTTATTTTCCTAGTAAAGGGCAAGGCCTGGCCATATAAGATAAGAGTTCGGATTTCATCGCCGTTCTCTTCTTGCCCGCTTTAGGAAAACAATACCAAACGCGATCCCAAGCCTAAAATTTTGATTAGAACGAGACCGATAAGGTAACGAGCTTGTAGGAAAGTCGTTTGAAAGGACTGTATTGGGTATCTTGTTAGCCTAACTCAAAGTTCAAGAAGATTAATGTAAGTCGATTAGAGCCGCCTTGTAACCCCGGGAAGCGTTGCCAAAGAGGTGGGGGTATCAAAGCTCCTCTGAGATTCCTCTACTTCTCTTCAACTTACTTTATTATGATTATTCTAGATAGGTTTGCTAAAACTATACCTAGTTGCCTCTTGGAATAATAGAAGCTGGTCTAGAAACAATCTAAGGGAGCCATCATGCTTGTTTTTTGCTAGATTTAATAGGTTTGATTTGGTCGAGTCAGCCTTGTTTGTGATTGTGTAGAATTCCCTTGCAATTAAGAATGTCGAACTGGTATGATAGAAGCCAATACAATGAGTATCGACCTGAATTTGAATATGGACATCATCATTTTTATGACCATGGTGGGAATAGTAGTTAGGAACGCCAACCTTTTGAAGGTTATGGTTCATACCATGGTGAGCCCAATTACTATCCACACACACACCGGTCATACGAGCAAGAAAATAAGGATTATTATAGTGCTAGTACCTCGTCTTTGGACAATACAATCAAACTGTTGAAAACTAGTCCTTATTATGATCCTTCTGTTCCTATTTATGATCCTTCCGTATCTTTAGAAGAGTCTCTTAAGCAGTTAACTGAGCAAACAAATAGGTTTATGTCGGAAATGAATAGAAGAACTGCACCATTGAGAAAACTTTCTATAGAGGAATCCGTCAAGCTGATGGCTGAGACGAACGAAAGACTTGCTCGAAATAATCTTAATTTCCAATACAGTGTTTCCAATAATACCCTTGAAAATAATGATAGTTATTTGCATAATCAAGATGACGAGGTTAGAATTGGTAACACTACATGTTTATATGAGGTTCAACCATTTCCATGCTATTATAATGACGATTATGATGAGGATAGTGTTGCTGAAGAATCTGAAATATGTAGGCATAGTGATCAGGAATTTGTTACTCCAATTGAGCTTTATAATGATAATGTTATTTCTAGTTCAAATCCAAATAATTTTAATAATTATTCACCTATTCAAAAGGACGAGGATTTGTCTAGAGATATCCCCGTTTTAGACGATAGAGTATTTCCTTTTAATTACGAAGCCAATAATGGTTTAGAGGAATGGGTTTATTCTGAAAATACTGTTTTATTTTCTAGTGATTTAGAAACAATAGTATTAGACAAAGAAAATGAACTCGTAGAGATGAGTAAGGATGAACTTGACTTAGTTGCCTATTTTCAGGAATCTAATGACCTAGAAATTAGGGAGATTGTGACTAGTCTAACTAGAGACACTGAAAACTCTAAGTTTGGGGGTGATAATCATTCTCCATATGCTTTAACTCTTAGAAAGGTCCCTCACTTGGGACTTGACATATGTGCCTCAACCGTTTTAACAGATTATCTTCATACACGTTTCCCTGAATCTAGTGATGTCCATAAGGAAGTTCAGTTGTTAGAAACCCATCCTCTGGTTGATGTGGTTTACCCAGGCTATGATACCCCGGTCGACTTTGTTTTCCCACCAAATATTTTTCTTCCAAATGTGGGAACATATAGATTTCAAATGTGTCACCTATTAGGTTCTGAGACTAAGCCTAAGTACTTTAGGTTAATAAAATCGACACATTGCTTAAGAATGACCACTACTCTCACTGTGGTCAATTATGTAAGTCAAACCTGATTGACTTAGAGGATCCTCAATTATTTAGGTTATTATTATGTGCTTCTAAGTTCTTATTTGAGTTTCTACAGACTCTAGGACCTAATAATTTGGATCTCACTTATGAGGAAATGCATCCAATGAAAATATTTTATTTAGACCCTTTTATAGATCCTGAACCTGAACCACAATTAGATATAGATATTCTAATCATGAAACTAAATAAGGGAATGCTATTCTTGTTCCCTTTCTTGGTTTATTGCAATTTCCTTTGGTCAGCTCTATTTTTTGAAGACTCACAGTTATTCCGACTGTTACTTTATGATTCGAGTGACTAATCCTTTCTTAGTCTGGCTGAAGACTTAAACTTAGCACTTCTTGGGAGGTAACCCATGGTTCATGCAACACGATAATATCTTTCCTTAACTCTTTTTCTTCAAATGGTAACTGTTTCTCCTTGTTCATGCTTTTAATTTTATCTTTAGAACATTGAGGACAATGTTAGGTTTAAGTTTGGGGGTATGGGAGAAACTTTTTAGTTGAATTATAAACTCCATAGCCTAGAAATTTATGCCTATTAAGGATAGCACTAACCAATCTAAGTAGATGGAAGCATCTTGATTGTAGGAGTTGAGGAACCAATCTGAGTAGATGGAAACATCTAAAGAGTCTATTCATAAACACAGAGCTCAGGTGTTAGAAATAACATGATAGTTTCACCGTATCTCGGAATCATCTTATTACTTTTGTTTTTGTTTTTGCAAATTTTTATGTTAATGTTTGGTGGGTTGAAATAGAGTGATTGAGTTACTAAAAAAAAGAAAGACCAGACCAATTAGACCAATCGGAATAAATATTAACACTTGGATAGCAATATGTATGTGTTCTCCCTGTCTCCGTCGCCTAAACAAGCGTGGAACGCAGGATCCACGGGAATTACCATGTAATCTGCTGACAAGAAGCATGCGCTTGGATCCAAAAGATCTAATCATGTCATTAAAAAATAATAATAATAATAATAATAAATAAATAAAGGTTTATTATAAAGTCGACCACTGGTTCCCTTGTATATGCCAGCTGAGTTGATGTAGATTTAGGATTATCGACCACTGGTTCCCTTGTATATGCCAGTTGTGTTGATATTAGTCCAGACCAGTATCTCAATCCACTAGGTCATAGGTTCATCTTGGCATTGAAGTCCATTCGCAACCATCTATTTCCATATCCATCTTCTTCATCTATTCATGTGATTTGTTTGATTCCGGATATTGATACATAGTGCGACAATCTGGGTAGAGCTTTGTCACTTATATATGAATTTTAGTATACTTGAGTTCAAACTCGTTTACAGCAATTGGAATTTCGCATCAGGGTACTTCCTCCCATAATCAATAAGTATGCCAATCAAGGAGGTTCTTTAGTGCATTCCAAGGTTCTGCGTAGATAACTAGGGTCTGAAGTAAAGGTTTTGTGGGTATATCTCTAGTAAACCCTCCCGAGACTATAACTCGGCCACTAGGGCAATCTAGGGGTTTAAAGGCTTGTTGCACATGCTAAGTGCAATCGACGATGCCTGCAACAGTGAGTTAGGATTTTATTTTATGTTTTTGATTTGCTCGGGACTAGAAAATATTAAGTTTGGGGGTATTTGATAGACGCATTTATGTGTTTATTTTCATCTCTATTGTGTATATTGTTAGTACCCATTTTTGTACTTATTTTGGTATTTTATCTCTTTGTAGGTGTTTTTGGAGAAATAAGCTTTTGCGGCGAAATTGGCTCGAAAAGTTGATAAATGCAACCAAGGGATGAGTGTTATGCGGACTCCAGCAACGGATAAGGGGCGACCACTGGATAAGGGGTAACCTTTCCCATTTACGTTCAAATTCTTTTTTTGGCCGGAAACCAAAACCAAAACAGAAAACATGTTTCTGGCAGTTTTGGTGGTAGTGATTTGGAGGAGTTTGAGGTCGACTAAACCTCTAATTTTCATAGGATAGACTCCTTATGGGTCTAGGAATCTAATATGGGTGTTTAAATCAATTAAACTGGGCTCAATCGACGGATTTTTATCTCAACAGCAAAATATGGAAAGTCACGTGTGTGACCTGTTTTAGGAAATTTTAGAGAGATTAAAGTGCTATAAACCTTCCCAAAGATTGGTATCTATCTAAGGAAGAGTTTAGAATAAAAAGGAAAGCTCAGAAACGCGTATAAATTCTAAAACAAGAAATTGCCGCAACTTTGCCGTGAAGAGAAAGGAAGAGATTTTGGAGAGATTTAATCGCTCTTTTTGATATAAATAGATTGGTTTGGTCATATAGAAGGGGTGTCGAAAGTTTTGGGACTGGAGGAGGGCTGAGGAGTGAGAAATCAAGACGAACAGCAAGCTTCCTGCTGCTGTTTTCTGCTGGTGCAGGGAAGAAGGAGACAAAGAACATTGACCCACACGGAACAGTCGCAAAGAAGTATCGCTCTTCAACAGCAGAAAACAGTTATCGTTTATAAACAACACTTCATTGTAACGAAGATTTCTATAACGCAAGAAAAGCGTTGCAGATTCGTTGTATTATTATTTTCTTTCAATAAAAACACCTTTTGAGCATGTTTTCACCATGAGGAGTTAAACCCCAACACTGGGATGACGGAGGAAGCCCTATTTCATGCATGTGGTAATTCTAATAATTCTTTTATGACTATTTGCATTGATTTTTAATTGATTTATGATTTTTATTGAATGAGTGTGATATTGTTTGATGATGTATGCTTGGTCAATGTATTTTTGATACATCATGCTTTTGATTTACAATCATTGCTTTTCAAAAATCTACTTTTGGCAAAGAATAAGAGTCCATATTTTTAATATTTGAGCTATAATTGATTGGAATTATTATTTAAATCACATGAATGGAATTTGGTGGAATCCTGAGTCTCAGTGCTTTTTATAATCTTGACCAAAACATTATTTTGATTTTTCTAGTTTTCTTAATTAAGTCTAAAAATTATTCTTCACAAGTCCGAGTTGAACGAATCTTATTACCACTTTTTCTACAACAATTAAAATCACATCAATAATCTACTGCCATCAGCTACAAGACCTTTGAACCTAATTGAAAACTCGTGCCTTCACAGAATTCTCCCCGTCACCGACAAAAAAAAGAATAGAAACACAAGAAAGGAGATGTATGGATATCATCAAGCTCTACTTAAAGATAGTATTATAAAGACACAACGCCTTATGATGTTAGATCAAAGTATGATATTCAAACAGACTAACCAGGGTAGCATATATGATAATGAGCACATAAAACCGTAATAACGGATACCCATACCAAATAATCAGAGTAAATTCTCAAACTTAGTAACAAATGCCTCACTAATGAACCTCTTTTTGTTAACTAAAATTCTATCCACCTACACTAATAGGCATCAGACCCAAAATGTTCATAGTTAAGTATTGAATGTAACAAACCCAAAGGTCATTGCACTCTCTACTGATGTCACTCGAGTACCAACCAACTGAAGATGACAATATCTCATGGGATAGTTATTCATACCCCTCCATTGCTAGTGACCAATCTTTATGAACCCATTACTACCAGAAGTATCGCAACAGGTGTTTAAACAATAAGCATCAGTAGTCTCACAAATCACCATGCATCAACACCAACAAAATAGAGAAAAGCAGCACCAATAGACCTACAGCAAACCTACATTAGCAGCTCGACTAAAGCGAATTCAAAAACCATCCCATGATAATGTTTGTAAACCTTATCAAAGTAAATTAACAAACATTATATGGCTAAACTTGAATAATTTAGGAGGAAAAATACGGGAAAATGATAATGTCTTTGAATACTAAAAACTTACCACTGCTTTCTTACCGCCAAAAAGAATCCTATAGAAGATGATCAACATAACCAGTGCAACAGAAACAAGGATACCAATGGTGATATTTAGTTGTTTCTCATCCTTCTCAGTATTATCCTGCATAATTTTATATAACTCAGTTAAGCAAACTTCTATCAACCTAAAGTGGTGTAGATAAGAATCACAAAATTTAAAGTTGTAACTGAAAGAAAATTTGTTTTGTTCAGACGTCGGAGCAATAAATCAACGCCAAAAAGGAACTTATAGAAGGTGGTCAACATAACCAGTGCAATAGAAACAAGGATACCAATGGTGATATTTAGCCGTTTCTCACCCTTCTCAATAATATCCTGCAGAATTTGATATAACTCGGTTAAGCAAACTTCAATCAACCTAAAGTGGTGTAGAGAAGAATCACAAAATTTAAAGTTGTAACTAAAATAAAATTTGTTTTGTTCAAACATCAGAGCAATAACTTACATATACCTTGAGCTTGTAATCAGCCAAAAAAGGAAGGTTCGAAAACTTGTAAAGGACATCAAATATCCTTTTCTGCAAGTCCATAAATTTGTGTTAGAGGGTAGAAGGAAAAATCAGAAAGTCAAAACCAGCAAGCACTAAGTAAATGGACAGTTTAGAGATCAAATGCAGGAATATTCACCTCAAATATCCTTTTCTGTATGTCGTGTATATAATCTTTAAGGTGCAATCACTTGTAAATAATTTCGGTAACTGAAAGTGAAGAACAAACCAGTGAGGAGCGGTGATCAGATTTTAATAACCATGAAGATGTCAATAGAATATCCGTTGCACAAACCAAGTGTATTCAATTAAGTAGGAAATACCATTAAGTCCTAGAAATAATATATTAGAGAGAGTTTGGTCCAGTTGACCTAGTCAACTGTCTGTTTGGTCCTTTTTCAAAATATATTTTATAGTTTGGTCCTAGAAATTATGGTTTGGTCCTACGATGACGTCATGGATTATGTAATTGTCATTGTGTGGTGACAGAAATATCCTTTTGGGACCACATATATAGAAAAAACCCTAGAAAATATCTTATTTTCAGATTTACTTTCTCTCTCTTCCTGTTTTCAGATCTATTTTCTCTCATTTTTCCATTTTTTTTCCTGCTAGTGATGAAGAAGAGGAAGATGATGATGAACGATTCTCTCTTCTCTCTATTTTTTTCTATGCTAGTGATGAAGAAGATGAACGATGATGATGATGATGAATACGATGAAGTTTTGCGTTTTTTTTTTAATGTTTGTTGCTGTTTTGATGATGAAGACGGTGAGGTTGAAGATTCTGATGCTATTTATGATGGTGATGAACCTTTATCATCTTCACAAGCTTGGGTAAGTTTCGGATCTACAAAAGAAGATGAAGATGACGGAGTTCATTTCTGGAATGAACTCTGGTTTGTGATGAATATTTTGATGTTTTTTCTGATGTTGTTGTTGCTGATGATGGAAACGATGAAGATGATGAAGATGAGTTGCTGCTGCTAATGAAGAAGATGAAGATGACGGAGTTCATTTCTGGAATGAACTCTGGTTTGTGATGAATATTTGGATGTTTTTTCGTCTGTTGTTGCTGCTGATGGTGGAGACGATGAAGATGATGAACATGAGTTGCTGCTACTGATGAAGAATATGAAGATGACGGAGTTTATTTCTGGAATGAACTCTGGTTTGTGATGAAGATTTTGATGTTTTTTCGTCTGTTGTTGCTGCTGATGATGGAGACGATGAAGATGATGAAGATGAGTTGCTGCTGCTGATGAAGAAGATGATGGAATTCATTTCTGGAATGAACTCTGTTTGTGATGAAGATTTTTGATGTTTTTTCGTCTATTGTTGCTGCTGCTGATGGAGACGATGAAGATGAGTTGCTGCTGATGATGAAGAAGATGAAGATGACGGAGTTCATTTCTGGAATGAACTCTGGTTTGTGATGAAGATTTTTTATGAAGATGACGGAGTTCATTTCTGGAATGAACTCTGGTTTGTGACGGAGTTCATTTATGGAATGAACTCTGTTTCTTCTTTCTCTGCTGTTGTTGAAGATTTGGGTTCATGTAAAGAATGAACTCTGTTTTTAGATTTTGAATTACTAGGTGTTCATGTAAAGAATGAACTCGTGTTGAAATTGAACTCTGTTTTTTTAGTAGGTGATCATGTAAAGAATGAACTCGTGTTGATGATGAACTCGTGTGTAAATTACTAGGTGTTCATTTGAAGGAATGAACTCCGGAGTTCATCAGACAGAATGAACTCCGCACAAAAAATAAGTAGGAAATTTAGTTTTATTTTATTAGGAGTTCATTTGAAGTAATGAACTCCGGAGTTCATCAGACAGAATGAACTGCTACAAAAACTAAGTAGGAATTAACACGGAAGGGTACTTTGGTCCATTTAATATTTTTAAATAATTATGGACCAAATGGAAAAGGTGATTTCTGAAAGGACCAAACTGACTTGGAACCACCTAAAAAGGACCAAATGATATTTTTCCCTTCAATTAATCTTTGGAAAAAATACATAAATGATGGTTACAGGTACTGGCTAGAGAAAGAAACACTACCGAGCAATGACGACTTAAAATTTTCATCCAAGGAATCTAAAGATGCATCAAAACTATTGTCTAGAATGAAGCAAGAAGAAAACAAATAATCCATTATTATCAGAAGACAGGTTGCCAGACGAATGACAGTGAAGACAAAAGTATCAATCTAAGTTGGTATGATATTTAATTACAATGCAAAAATGCAGCAATGTAGATCTCAATGTTATCCAAAACTTTCTAAAACAGCAGGCACAAAAAACAACATTCACATCCTTAATTAATAACCACCCAGAACTCTCTAAAATAGCAGCCTTCAAATTCTAACCCAAAACACCCGATGGACCCCAAAGAATGTAAACCATATAATTTCACTACCACCAAGCCCTAAACCACACCTGGGATGAAGAAATATCAAGGTACAGATGTATTGGCGTCGAGGAACTTGAATGTAAATAACCAGATATATAATCATAGAAGAGTAATAAAACAAATATAGCATAAGTAAACCTACTTTCTTTCTCGGACAGATTTTTTGTGCATTTTCACGATGTTGAGCAACTCTATGAAGAGCCTGCAATATTATAGCGAAATTAAGTTAATCTCAATCTATCAGGAATTTTTCTTTAAAAAAAAATTTACATACAGTAACGGAAATGTACTTGCTAAAGAGCTTGCTAAATCATGTACTGGATAAATAAATTAAAAAAAAAATAAAACTACGGGTGCAATGCATCTTCCTCCCAACATAGATACAACAGTTGGAGCTGCTATGTATGACACTACCTAAGTACTGGTGACTGCACTTCAAACCCATGCTTTCCGACGAGAAAAGCTCTAAAGAAATGCAAGATGACTTATTGGACTGGATGGTTTCAAAAAAAAAAAAAAAAACTTCTCACTTTGGTATCAACATCATAGACCATAGGCACTTGCCTATCAATTCAAGCACATATTTCCAGTCAATCATTGTGTCCAAATCACAGATTTCATCAAACCAAATATAGAAGTTATATAAGAAAGGAAATGTGATAAAAAAGTGGAACATAAGTTGAGAGAGTTGAAAAACATCCTTTGGAGTTTCCTAAAAGAAAAAAGTACTTGATAGGCATCTTGTATTTTTCTAGGAAAGAAGATAGGTGCTCGACCACCATTAACTATATAGTCGAAATCATGTTATCATGCCATATCCTCAAAAACCAAAGGGTCAAGAATCTGTAACAGAAAACTGTATGAATCAAAACAATGATAAGAAAAAAAGAGGTTCAGGAGATTAAAAAAGATGAATAACAATATCTAATGCTCTATACTTAAATTAAAAACCTAAATATCAATAGTCACCATCTTACGCAGGAAACTTACATTGAATTTTTTTTGAATCCTATCAAATAACAAGGCTTAAAAATACTTGAAATAGACTGATTTCGAAAAATCCCTAAGACTGATAATTGATATCCGCACCAAATGAATAACTTTTAAAACAAATAAAAGTGGTGGAGAATTTGAACGCCAACAGAAATCAAAAAAAAATTTAAAACCCTAACAGACAAAATCAACGAGAACAAAGATAGAAAAGGAGGAACCTTACATTTTCAACGCCTTAGTAACCCAAGTTGCATCAAACGAAACCCTAACAATAAGAACAATTAACAAATCACAAAGATGAAAAAGAAAATGTTTGAATAAAAATGGTTTTGACGTTAGATTGAAGAAAATGGTTTGAGATAGAAAATAATGATACGAATAGATCCGGTAGTGGTTTCATGAAAATATGTTGGTTTTGTAAGATAACAAACAGATCTGGGCAGATGAAGGAGAAAATGATTTTCTTTGGAAGCTCTCGGCTGAGAGAAGGGAGACGAGGGGATGGAAGAGAAGAGGCAGAAAAACATAAGGAATGAAAGATTTTTTTGAGGTGATAAAAACAAGAGATAAGGTTCACTTTTAGTCCATCCTTGCCTAAATCGTGACCGTAGAAAGTGTGGGCCCAGAAAATCTAACCACAGCAAGAACCATGATTGTCGGTAGCAGAATGGGACGTTGTGTTAGTGTTAGAATTGTAAAAGAGAACATATCAACTTTGTTTCGATGATTTCACGTAGTCGAAACTTAGTTTATTCATCAAGGAGTTTATAAAGATACAAGATAACTCATACAGTATTCCACAGCCGCACCTTCGACAAAGATTTGGCAATTAAGCACAAGTTCAATTAAGAACTCTCCGCCATAAAATGTCATTCCCGAAAGAACAACAAAAGAGACCTTACTTTCACAAGAAAAGAAGGATTTCTTTGGACAAAATTGATACTAAACAGAACCAAACTACTACTACTAGAAACAAATGAGGAATTGAAACAACACTTCGTTGAACTTCCAAACTTTTTGCCCAAAAGATATTGACAGATCCAGGGGCAAGAAAAAGCTAGAAATATAATGAACCAAAACAACACCAATAGACTGCTGTAAGAGTTGAAACGTTGCAGTATCTAGAGGTTTGGTGAGAATATCAGCCAATTGTTGTTCGGAAGGCACAAATTCCATGTTAATGATACCATTTTCATAAAGATCTCTAATAAAATAATACCTGATGTCGATGTGCTTAGTTCTTGAGTGCTCAACGAGATTCTCAGTGATGCGAATCGCGCTAGAGTTATCACAAAATATTTTCATTATTTTAGTGTCAATTCCATAATCAGCAAGCATTTGTTTCATCCATAGAAGTTGAGTACAACATAAACCTGCAGCAATATATTCTGCTTCACATGTTGAAAGGGATTGTGAATTTTCTTTCTTGCTATGCCAAGCAACAAGATTTAATCCTACATAGTAGAAACCCCCAGAAGTACTCTATCTGTCTTCCACATATCCTACCCAATTAGCAATCTGAATAGGCAGTAAGATCAATGTTAGTATCAAAAGTATAAGATAGAACATACCCGATAGTGTGTTGAATGTATCGCATGATCCTTTTTGCAGCTGCAAGATGAGATTCCTTTGGATTAGCCTGAAATTTAGCACAACAACCAACACTAAAAGCAATATCAGGTCTAGTAGTTATGAGATATAAAAGACTTCCAATGATGGATCGATACAGTTTTTGATCCACATTAACTGCTTTTTCTTCTCGATGTAGTTTACCAGTGGTGGGCATAGGAGTCATCTTTGGAGTTGACTTATCAAGACCGAACCTTGTAACAAGATCCTTAGCATATTTTTCTTGAGATAAGTAAATTTCATCCTTATGTTGTTGAATCTGTAATCCTAAAAAGAATTTTAATTCACCAACATTGCTCATTTCAAATTCCCTACCAAGGGAGACTTGAAAATCTTTAGCAAGTTTCTCGGATGTTGATCCATAGATGTGATGTAGTACATCTTTCTCTGTATCAACTCTTTATGTTGATCCATTGTTTAGTATCAACAATTATTGTTTATCCCTTACGGCAGTATCAAACTATGACTGTTGATCTTTTGCTTACATATCAACTATTACAGTTGATCCAACGTCTGTTTTAGTTTACTTGGTCTGCAAGTCCTTTACTTTCCTAGTTTACGTAGAATTCTTTTTCTTTTCTGTTTAGTCGGTTCTTGTGAACCTATTTAAAGGCTATGCCCTCTTGTTTAGAGACATATCTTATTATCAATATTATTCAATCAATTTTAGTATCAAATTACAATCCTATAATCAGATTTTATTAAGTTTCTGACGAAACTTAAACTCTATCTTCATCCCTAGCAACTAGTTTTCTTTCACCCTTATCTGTGTTACACTAGTTGGTATCAGAGACATCATTTTTAGATTTTTATCTAGAAACCGATCCTTACACAGCTTCCGCAACAACTTTAAAACCTAAATTTTCTTCAACTTTATTTTCTTCTTCAGTTATTTTCAATGGCTGATCAACCACTTACTAAGGCTGATCTTGATGAGATTAGAACTTCCTTTAAAACTCTTGAAACAAACATCAAAACTCTTTCGGATGATTTTGAAAAGAAGTTGGGAATACGTGACGACTTAATACCCAAATTATGGAAACGTGTTGGTTTTGAGGACAAGGATATGCCCGGGTTAGATGATGATAAGGAAGAAGAAGAAAAGAAAACTGGAGAAAAAGAAGATGATGAAACAAAAATCGGTTCTTTTGTTAAGAATACTTCTATTCCTGACAATGTCTCCCATCATCTTCAACACAACAAACCATTTGGAAGGTTTTATTAACAAAAAACCTGTTACTTTGTTTCTCAATAATGATGAAGATGATAAAAATGAAGAAATCGAAGAACAAAAGTGGATAGACGATAAAAGATTGAAGTCTAGTATGAATCCTTATGGAACTCTACCAGAATATAAGTTAAAGGCTGATATACCCAACTTTCACGGTGGATTACACATTAAAGAATTACTGGACTGGTTTTACGAAGTAGAATCCTTTTTCAGCTTCATGGACGTCCCTGACACTTCTAAGGTGAAGCCGATAGCCTATAAACTGAAAGGTGGAGCTGCATCTTGGTGGGAAACTCTCGATGAAGATCGGCGTAATTATCACAAAGCTCCTATACGTACTTTGGATAGAATGAGACTTTATTAAAGGATAAATTTTTACCAAGAGATTATAAACAGCAATTGTTTATCAAACTTCAAAACAGTCGACAAGGAGCCAGACTTATTGAAGAATATATGGATGAGTTCTATGGGTTAGTTGCTCGTAACTGATTGAATGAAACTGAAGAGCAGTTAGTTGCATGTTTTATTGATGGTTTGAACAATTTAATTCAGCAAGGCATGACACAATCCGTGTTTACAATGGTTGAAGCTATCCAACAAGCTATTAAGGTAGAAAGACGTGTACTCAGTACTTCTAGACAAGCATCGCCACGACAGGTTCGTTATCAACATTATTATAGACCTTCCAAACCTTATAATTTTTATTATGGTAACCAAGGTGACAGGGGATCAACAATCGTTGTTGATCCACAAGACAGAAATTCTAGTCAAGCATTTCAGCAGCAACAAACTACAGACAATGCTCCAGTAATGCATATTCCATGTGCAAAGCCACCTTTGTCTAGTCAACAACGAGATGTTGCTCCAGCTACTGGAGGTAATAAGTATCAACAACAGTTTCCTCCTTTAACTAAACCTCTAATCCTTATTCAAAGTTTCGAGGAGATAGATGTAACAAGTGCAACCAAACTGGCAATACTTCTAGTGATTGTCATAAGTTTCACGCTTACATTAGTGAATCTCAAGAAGAAACTCAGTTAGAAGATGCACTGGGGGGGGTGGGGGTGGGGGGTGAATTTACTTATCTACAAGAACATAAGACTTATGATGCAGATTTTCTTGGAGTAATTCGACAAGTATTAATCACTGAACCATTTCTTACACAGAGACATCACATTTTCAAGTCTCATTGTATCATTGAAGAGAAGCTTTCCAACATGATCATTGACAGTGGAAGTATAGAAAACTACGTTTCTGCAAAATTAGTTGAGAAACTTGGTTTACCTGTTACTCTTCATACAAAACCGTATTCAGTTGGTTGGATAAACATCTCTTCCACTTAGCAAATCACTCATCAATGTTTGGTGAAGTTTTATTTCCATGGATATTCAAATTATGCTTTATGTGATGTTATTAACATGAATGCAGCAAGCTTAGTGTTGGGAAGACCATGGCAATATGAAATTCGTGCTGTTCATAATTGCTATGAGAATACTTACACTTTTTCATGAATTATTTACTAAAGTCTTATGGCCTTTACAATCTTCTATTTCAATCAAAGAGCCAGCAGACAAGAAGACCACTGCGTTAGTTGTTACCATTGTTCATTCTTTACAACAAACTCATTCTCGAGTTCAAATGAAGTTACTAAACCTATGGTGGAGATTTCAGACAAGGTACAACCATTACTGTCTTCTTTTAGTGAATTATTTCTTGAGAGTTACCAAATAATTTACCTCCTCAGAGAGATTTACAACATCGGATAGATTTTATACCTGGGACTTCTATTCCTAATCAACCTCGTTATATATTAAGTTTTAAAGAGCATGAGATATTACAAGGAGAGGTTGATAATTTGTTACAAAAAGGTTTGATTCGTTTAAGCAAAAGTCCATGTTCTAGTCCAGCCTTTTTAGTAGACAAGAAAGATGGTGGACATCGTACGTGTATAGACTGTAGAGCTTTAAATAGAGTTACTATACCTTATAGGTTTCCTATACCAAGAATTGATGACATGATTGATATGCTTTCTGGTGCTAAAGTATTTACAAAGCTTGATATACGTAGTGGATATCATCAAATACGTATTCGTGAAGGTGATGAGTGGAAGACAACATTCAAGACAAAAAAAGGTTTATATGAATGGTTAGTAATGCCTTTTGGTTTATCTAATGCACCTAGCACTTTTATGCGTCTCATGAACCAAGTTCTGCAACCTTTTCTTAGAAAGTTTGTCATTGTTTATTTTGATAACATATTAATCTTTATCAACACGGAAGAAGAACACATAACATATTTATCTCAAGTGTTTAAAGCTTTACAAGAAAATGTTTTGTATGCGAACTTGAGAAGTGCACTTTCTTTACAAACAAAGTCACTTTCTTAGGATATGTTGTGTCAGATACTGGTATTTCTGTGGATGATTCTAAGATAAAAGAAATCATTGATTGGCTTACTCCAACATCTATACGTGAAGTGCGCAGTTTTCATGGATTAGCCTCTTTTTATAGAAGATTTGTGAAAAAATTTAGTACCATTACAGCTGGTTTAACAGATTGTTTGAAGCGTGATATTTTTAAATGGACTGAAGAAGCAGATAAGATCTTTAATTTTCTTAAATAGAAGTTATGTAGCGCTCTTGTTCTTTCCATGCCAAATTTTGATAAACCTTTTGAGATCCACTGTGATGCTTCTATTGTTGGTATAGGTGTTGTATTGTCTCAAGAAGGACATCCAGTTGCTTACTACAGTGAAAAGAATTCAGATACAAGAAAGAAATTGTCTATTTATGAGTTAGAATTAATTGCTCTTGTTCAAGCTCTTAAGAACTAGCATCCTTATCTTATTCACAGTGAGTTTGTTGTCAATACTGATAATAAGGCTCTTAAATTTTTGAAAACTTCAGCAAAGGTCAATAGAATGCATGATAGGTGGTTATCTACTATCAATTAGTACACATTTTATATTAAACATCATAGTGGAAAGCTTAATCAAGTTACCGATGCTTTGAGTAGAAGACCTCATCTTCTTGTTACTCTCAAACATGAGAGTTTAGCTTTTGATTTCTTGAAAGATCTGTATAGTGAAGACAAAGATTTTTAGCATCTTTGGGACAAGTGTGGTTCTTCAACAGGCAGTGTTGATGATTTTCTCATTCAAGAAGGATTTCTTTTTAAAGGAAATCGTTTATGTATACCACAATGTTCTCTACGTCTTCATCTGATTCAAGAATTACATGCTAATGCCCTTGGTGGACATTTTGGGCGTGATAAAACCATAGCTTTGGTTGAAGAACGTTATTTCTGGCCTTCTATTAAACGTGACGTTCAAAAGTACGTGCAGAAATGCATGGTTTGCCAGCAGTCTAAAGGGACTATTCAAAACACATGCTTATATACTCCACTTCTAATTCTAGATACTCCTTGGGTGGATGTTAGCATGGATTTTGTTCTTGGTTTACCACGTACCTCCAGGGGTAATGATTCTATGCTAGTGGTTGTTGATCGTTACTCAAAAACAGCTCACTTCATATCCTGCAAGAAAACAACAGATGCCTCTAATGTTGCTTACTTATTTTTCAAATAAGTGGTACGTTTGCATGGAATTCCCAAGATAATTACTTCTGATCGAGACACTAAGTTTTTGAGCTACTTATGGAAGTCTTTATGGATGCGTTTGGGAACTAAACTTCAGTATAGTAAAACTGCTCATCCCCAAACAAATAGACAAACTGAAGTAGTCAATCGTTCTTTAGGAAATCTGATTAGAGCCAAGGTTATTGGAGGAAATGAGAAGCAATAGGACAATTTCCTTCCAAATATGGAATTTTCTTATAACACTTCAGTTAATCGATCTACAGGTAAGACACCTTTTGAGATTGTTTATTCTAAAGTTCCTAATCCTATTTTGGATTTAGTAGTGCTTCCAAAACTGCGAAAATCAAATGCTAAGGCAGATAACTTTCTTGAGAAAGCTTCACTCATTCATCATGAAGTAAAGTCCAAGTTTGCAGATTCTAATAATAAGTGCAAGGAAGATGCAAATCAACATAGAAGACTTAAGACTTTTGGTGAAGGAGAATTGGTTATGATTCATCTCAGAAAAGAAAGATTTCCTACTTGAACATATAACAAGACCAAGATGAAGAAATATGGACCATTCAAGATTCCGAAGAAAATCATTGATAATGCATATGTCATTGATCTTCCATCTAATTGGAACATCTCTAATATCTTCAATGTGCAAGAAATTTTTACATTTCATGGAGAGAATGAAGTTCTTTTTATTCAACAACTCGAGGGCGAGCTTGTTTCAAGAAGGAGGGACTGATATAGTACATCTTTTTCAGTATCAACTCTTTATGTTGATCCATTGTTTAGTATCAGCAATGATTGTTGATCCCTTAGCAGTATCAACTATGAATGTTGATCTTTTGCTTACGTATCAACTATTATAGTTGATCCAACGTCTGTTTTATTTTACTTGCTCTGCAAGTCCTTTACTTTCCTAGTTTACGTAGAATTACTTTTCTTTTCTGTTTAGTCGGTTCTTGTGAACCTATTTAAAGGCTATGCCTTCTTGTTTAGAGACACATCTTATTATCAATATTATTTAATCAATTTTATTATCAAATTACAATCCTAGAATCATATTTTATTAAGTTTCTGACGAAACTTAAACTCTATCTTCATCCCTAGCAATTAGTTTTATTTCACCCTTATCTGTGCTACACTAAGATGATATCATCTATATAAACTTGAGCAATGACTACATCTTTCCAACACCATTTGGTAAACAATGTTTTATCAGCTCCACCTCTCGAAAAACATTTCCTAAGAAGAGAAGTAGTTAGTTTTTCGAACCAGGCACGAGGTTCTTGTTTTAACCCATATAATGACTTTTTGAGCTTAAGGACATGATCTGGGAACTATGGACTTTCAAATCCTTTTGGTTGAGCAACATAGACTTCTTCCTTTAAATTCTCATTTAGGAACGCGGATTTTATGTCCATTTGAAATAGCTTAACCTTGAGAAAACAAGCATGAGCTAATAATAAGCGAATGGACTCAAGGTGTGCCACAGGAGCAAAGGTTTCGTCAAAGTCGATTCCTTCAATCTGTGAATATCCATGAGCGACAAGTCTTGCTTTGTTTCTGACAATGGTGCCAAATTCGTCTTGAATATCCATTTGGTACCAACAATATTGATATTGGAGGGACAAGGTACGAGCTCCCATACATCTTGTCTTTGAAATTGATTTAACTCTTCATGCATTGCATTCACCCAAAAAGGATCACACTAGTGGAAAATGGGGTATCTATGACCCACATCTGAGACCCTCAATGACCGTACTTGGACCGTTGACCGAACATAGTGGTCTCTGATATAATAAAAACACGGAAAAATTCAGAGATGATTAATAGTGGTCTCCGAATAATTACTATTTTGCCCTAAATCTGTTATCGATCCCGCGACCTATGGAAACCGATTTAGATGTGATAATTTTTTTTTATTTGACAGAGAATATAAATACCTCTTTCTCTCTCCCCATATCTAATCTCACTTTCTCTTTCTTCTTCTGTTCTCTCGGCCTCTTAACCATCTTCTTCATCCACCAAACCGAAACTAAAAAAAAAAAAACCCAGAAGAAATCAATTAAACCATCTGCTCTCTCGGTCTCTTATCCATCTTCTTCATCTACCAAATCGAATCTGAAAAGAAAACCCAGAAGAAATCAATTAAATCATCTGCTCTCTCGGTCCTCTTATCCATCTTCTTCATCCACCAAATCGGAACTTAAAAAACCCCAGAAGAAATCAATTAAATCATTGTTCTTAAACCCAGGGTTTGTTTCTATAAACTAAAAGAAACACCCATTTTCCAGTTTGATTAAATCATTGGGTTTGTTTCTATAAATTTCCTCTGGTAATTATGGTTTACAGTTTGATTTTCTTAAAAAAAATTCTTGTTCCTTTTGTTTGTTCATAAGGTTATTTTTTCTTGTTCCTTTCATGCAGAGTATTCTCGTGATTCAATCCAAGGTCTCTTCTTTCTATTGATAGACATTTAGGAATTTTTCTTAATTAGACTCAACAATTTTCGATTTATTTTGGTTTGATGAATCAAGGTTCGATTATCAGCTCTACTTGTTTTGCTGATTTAAAGTTTGTGATTTTGCTATAATCTCATAAGATTTCAGTCCTAAATTTGTTAGGATCTTTGTTGGATTGAAGATCTAGTTGAAGTATTCCTTTTCCCTCAATTTTATACACAAAAAATTGGTAAAATAATTTATTTATTTTAATTTTTTTAACCTTTAGTGTCCATTTAATATTTGGAGTTATGGGTCTGATATGTGATTCCCCTAACAAGGAGGTTTTATTCCAAATTATTTTTAGCTCACTGATTGGATGTCCCATGTTTAGTTGTTTTTCATTGATCTCTGGATTGTTTGAATTTTGATGAGCATTTTTGTTTTCCCTTGATTGCAGTTGGTAAGTCTTTGTGCCATGAAAAGAAATTAAAACTAGATTTTTTAGAGCTGTTGCTGGATCAATTTCCGGATTTGTTAATTGGTTTCTGGAATATTAATGTATTGTTAAAATATCTGCAATGGGAGTCCACTTTTCTCGTGTTGTTGGAATTGCTGGACTGTCCAAGCATGCTTCGCAACCCGTCGCTCTATCTGGAGGAAATATGATGACTCCATGAAGAGTCTCTACACAGAAAGGTTAAACTTTTAAACTATCTCCCTTTTATTGTAGATACTTGCTTTATGTATTAGTCTTGATCAGTTTGCTCATATGTATGCTATTTTATTTTACTGTTGAGTTGCATGTTATAAAGATCAAGAGTTTGAGGAATCCAATGAAGCCTTGCGTGTGAGTTGCAGAAAAGAATATCCGGTCCGGGTTGTTAGGTTTGGTCAATACTTAATCTTAGTCTCATTTATCGATAAATTAACTTGAAGCGAAACAATTTTAATTGGTTTGATGTGCCATTAGAGAAGGGAGAAAGCCGCAGAATTTGTCCGTTAGAGATAAGTCTCTTTCCCATGCTTCAAATTGTTGGTGAAATATAAATTTTTGGTTGATTTGACTTCTTATTCGCCATTTACTGAAATACTTTAGGGTCCTGTTTTGATGCTATTAGTAAATTACTCGTGTAAAGATTTGGTTATTTTGCTTCTGTCGATACTTTATAAAGTCAATTATGTAAAAATTTGGTAGATCATCAACCCAAATATTGGTTAACAAGTTGAATTAGGAAAATAGTAACATGGTGAGCGTGTGTGGTATATGTTTCAAGCTATAGTCCTTATTCTAACTCGGATTTGAATTCTTTTTTCACCATTTTCTTTCGGTCTATTTGAGGACCACCTAAGATTCTAAGTTGAACCATGTTTACGTTTAATTTGTTGTGCAGAATTCAGAATCGCTTGATGTAATTTATTGAAGCTAGTAATTTCATAAGAGCATAAGTTATTATTCAATTTATAGTGTGACTTGATAACTATGTCATTGTCTTGTTTTTAATCTTTCATCATCTTGATTAATTATATTTTCACATTGTTGAACATTTTCTGAAACTGTTGGCTTGTTTGCAGCTGCTGATGGAAAAAAAGGTGGCGCGGGCATCAAGTTAGGAAACAAGCTGAATATGGGGATTGCGCATGTGGCCAGAAACTATCGTCGAGGTGATCTTCATAGTTCTCTGTAATGCTTTCTTCATTTGTTAAATTACTAATTTTTGTTGTTTAACCATGGTCTCTCCTTCAAAACCAGGATCTTTGTAGTTAAACTTCTAATGCCCATACTGATTTTTTTCTACAAGTACTTGCAAGTTCTGACTTCTGAGTTAGGGAGATTCAATTTTTGTTGTTAATCAAACCATGGTCTCACCTTCAAAATCAGTACACACGCAGTCTCTTGGATGTTGGTACTTTTAGTTCGTGGAGTATCATTTAAGGTAGACATCAAAAATGCCATTTTCTTATTAATTGCCACTTTCTTATTGTTGTCCAGTTTACGTTTGAGCAGATTGGATTGTTTGGATACAGAAAATAGTAGAGTCACCATGTAGCTTGCACCAGTTTTAGTGCAAGTTTCTGAGATACTAAGCTTGTCTACATCTTACAATTCCTGACATGGATTCTCAAGATAGTAAGTTGTTTTTTGCAGCTTGTATTTTCATTACTGTATTACATATCCTTCAACTTGACAAATTCTGAATTTTGCTTATGTAGGTCCTCTCACTGTCCTGTGTGCGTTTGAGGCATATACTACAGCTAGAGGATTGGCGCTCTAAAGGATTTTTGGTCACTTGTTTTGGCTATGACTTATTTTGGTCTGAACTCAGGATTTAAATCCGTTTTTGTGTAATTTTGGAATGGAGAAGCTCAGGTACGGTTTTATTCTATTTCTTCTTACATGTCTCTTCTAGTAGATTTCATATTTGTTATGTTAGCTCTTTTACTTTCGTTTTAATTTCATTTTCTACAACTGGTTATCTTTCCAAGAGCACGAAAATTTGGGATACACACGAATGAACTGGCCCAACACCTTATAATTTCACTGATGGAAATCATGTAGCTCCCCCTACGCACATGTGAGTTGACAACAAAACTTGAACCTCCTTTTTTTATTTGATTTTTAGTTTTATCTTTTACTTGCCTTAGAAAGATATATTTTTTCTTTAGTAAAATAGTTCAATACCGAGAAAGTAAATAATTCAACCACCAGCAATTGTAGATTTGCTTACAGTAATTTTCCTGTGCATCTTAAAGGCATTATATTGTCAGAACCTTTACAATTAGATACTTATTTGGGTCAAATAGCATGTCGAATCTTGTACCTCTTATATTCCACTATATATAACCTATTGGCTGTTGATGATTTATAATTTCTTATGCATAATCTTGGATGTCTTTAATGAACACTCTGATGCATTCTGATTTCTAATTTCTTATATTGCTAGTTAAGCTGTATTCATGAGGGAAATTGCTTGTGAAAGTTTCTTCTTCTTCCCCTGTAATGTTGTTACTTACAACAACAAAAAAACATGAGTTTCCAAAGGATTCAACCCATTTCTTTGCATCTGCCTTCGATTTCCCTGAAGCTCTTGTTTTATTTCAAGCTTGTCCTTTCGTAGTCATGGTTGTGCGATAACTTTCCTGCAGTCTATGACCAATACTGCATGTCTTGATAAAACCTACAGACTACATTGAATGGCTACATAAACAACTTGAAGTAGGGCTGTCAATGGAAGCTAACGAAACGGATACTGGCTCAGCCGGTTCCGTTAGGTTAACTTTTATCGGATATCCGATATCCGGTAACTTCCGACGGAATTCTAAAAATCAAATCCAATTCCGTTACGTTAAGGTTATCGGATATTATTCCGATAATTTCCGTTATCTACTCATGATACAAAAATTCCAATAATTTCCGTTAATATTCGATAATTTCCGATAATTTCCGATATTTACTTAGGAGAGACGTAATCAAATGGCTAAAGAGTAACCTAAAGGGTATTAGGTATCGAAAATTTTCGAAAATTTTGTGATACAGTTATACACTAACGGTATCGGATATTAACTTAACGAAAACTCCCTTAAACGGTACCATTACGTTAATAGATGGATATCCGTTACGTTAAGGTTATCGGATATCGGATAACCGTTATATCGGATATTAACCTAACGAAATCCGGATATTCAGAAACGGTTACCGGATATCGGATTTCCATTGACAACCCTAACTTGAAGGCACTCCCATGACAGATTTTCGTAGGCTGTCAATTGGTCCTACCTTCGCTATAGTTTCGTATAACTCATATTTTGTTAATGGCTATCTTTTTTACACAACCGATGCCGAAAAAAAGAAACTACACAGGATGCTTGCACCAGCTTCAGAGCAAGTTCCAGAGATACTAACTTGGTCGATGACGATGCTACGTACTACGGCATTCTACAACATATACTTGAACTGGATTATGGAGTTTTCTCAAAAGTTGTTTTTACTGTGATTGGGTGCGAGTCAAAGACAAAGTACATGGATCCTATGTGGATCCGGATACAAAGTTGAGGTTTGTCAACTTCAGAAAGTTTATGAGAAGCTCAAAAGAAGTCGACGAGCCATTCATCCATGCTTCTCAAGATAGACAAGTTTTTTACTACAGAGATGTGACAAGGGAGCACTGGAATTTGGTTTTGGAATCTCCAATAAGATCAGACCCTAATAAGAATGCTTTGGAAGATCCATTTGTCTTCACTGCAAATGCGAATGAAGCTCCATCAATTTTGACAACTGTTGGAGATGATGAGTATTGGAATGGAGAAGCTCAGGTAAGGTTTCATATGTCTCTTCCTAGTAGATTCCATATTTGTTATGTTAGCTCTTTTACTTTCGTTTTAATTTCATTTTGTACAATTGGTTATCTTTCCAAGGGCACGAGAAATGGGGATACACATGAATGAACTTGCCCGACACCTTATAATTCCACTGGTAGAAATCATGTAGCTCCCCCTACGCACATGTGAGTTGACAACATACCCTGAACCTCCTTTGTGATTTGATTTTGATACTTATTTGGGTCAGATAGCATGCCGAATCTTGGGTTATAATCTGCACCTCTTATATTCCACTATATATATATATATAACCTGTTGGCTGTTGATACGAGTTGAACATTATTCCCCTGTGATATTAGTATTTGCATACCAAAAGCATTCCATAAAAGTAATTCCCTTATATTCCTTTTGTTTTCCTGAATTCCCTGCTTTCTTCATTTATGTTTTCACTCTTGTTGCATGATTGTATACCTGCTACTGATGAGCCAACTGCTGTTTACATGACCTATATCTAGGTTTAATCTCTCAAATTACCTCACACGTGCTTCCAACATTAAAAGAAAGAATATGAAGTATACTCTAGTAACTTATTTTGTTCTACCGTGTATTATGAACTGAACGAAGTCATTGTGATGTTGTTAATTTGCTTTGCAGGAACGACGTTCTTTGTCGTATGTGAACCAGGGACAGCATATGGGGATGCTCTACTTGATATCATTTATGAAGTATTGGCTAAGTTTATCGTCATCGGAGGAGCTTATCGTTTTTTTGTTTAACATGTTTTTAGCTTGTTGTCTATTAGTTTAGCATCTTGTTGTTAGAACTTACTAGCTAGCTAGCTTGGACATGTATTGTCTTGAACCAGAATTTCATCTTTTTTGTGTAATTTTAAACCCAATGTATAAAATGAATGAATGAATGTGGAATTCTCAAGTTTGAGTTTAAATTTGAATTTCAGTTTGGGTTTCATTGGACTTTAATTTGAGTTCCATTTGACTTGACTTTGTTTGAGTTCCTTTTGACTTGACTTTGACTTGATTTAAACTTGACTTTGACTTGAGTTCCATTTGACTTGACTTGACTTGACTTTGATGTAGTCAGATTATTTCAGATTTAGCCATTCAGGCATTTCAACAAATCTGAATCTATATTTTTCTTTTATATTATAATTTAAATCTGAGACCCACAGCTAATGGTCTGTACCTCGGTACCCTCAAAATCAGTCGTTATTTTGAAACCCATGGCGAAGGGTCGTACAAAACAGAGACGCTTTATCAGAGACCCCGTCTATATGACATGTCCTGACGGTCGCGGAACTTCTATTTTCCACTAGTGTCACTAAGAGCTTCGTCAATATTTTTAGGTTCTACTTGCGATAGATAACAACCAAAATTGCAAATATTTTGAAGTTGTCCTCTCGTCTTAGCCGTAGAATCTTTTTCTCCAATAATACTGTTAGCATCATGATTCCTTTGAACCCAGAGTTGCCGTGGAGGAGAATGTTCTTGTTCAATAGGATGGTCTGACTAGGGCCTTTCTCCTCGTCACTAGAAACGTCAGGATCAGTAAATGTTGGAACAACTTCTACTAATTCTGGGATTTTTTTGACTTTCTCAATTGTCTCCGTTGGAGGCAATTCAGCAGGAGAGTCATCATGACGAAAATTGCTCAGATCATCAATGATGACATTTGTGGATTTTGAGATTAAATACTTGAAAACCACGACCGTCAGATGCATAGCCAAGAAAAATATCTTCATCACTTTTAGAATCAAATTTCCCTTTCTGTTCTCGATCTTTCAGAATGTAGCACTTACTTCCAAACACTCTGATATAATGTAAGTTGGGTTCCTTACCGTACCACAACTCATAAGGAGTATTTAGGGTTTTTGACCGTAGATAGACATGGTTGATAAAATAACATGCTGTAAAAATAGCTTGTCCCCAAAACTTTAACGGTAAGTTTTTGTTATGGAGCATTACCTTTTTCATTTCGTAAATGTTCCTATAATTCCTTTTTACAACTCCATTTGCTTGTGGAGTAATGGGTGGTGAGTATTGTTGAATAATCCCCAGTTTGTCACAAAATTCAAACAACTTGGTGTCCTTGAATTCAGTTCCACGTTAGCTTGCGACCCTGTTCATTTTTGATTCTATTAACAATAATCTTGAATTCATGAAGGGTTTCATTCTTATGAGTTAAAAATGCTACCCAAGTGAATCTGGTGTAATCATCTACCATAACTAAAGCATACTTCTTCCCAGCAATAGTAGGTTGTTGAATAGGGCCGAAGAGATCCATATGAATTAAATCAACAGGAAATTTAGTGAGAATAACTCGAGATGACTTATGTGGAACTTTCATTTGTTTACCCTTTTGACAGGCACCACAGACACCATCAATCTTAGCATTTATTTTGGGAACACCTCTAACAAGTTCTTTGTTGATGATCTTAGTTAGAAGGCGATAATGGATGTAACCAAAACGTTCATGCCAAAGATGTGTAGATTCCACCTTAGTCAAATTACAACAATTGCTAAACTGAGTATCTAAGAGATAATAGTTATTTTTACCACGAGTTCCCTGAAAAATTACTTTTCCATTTTTATCTACAATGTCACATCCATTTGCATTGAAGACAACTTTATGGCCTTTGTCACAAATTTGACTAACAGAAAGAAGATTAACAATCATACCTTTAACACATACTACATCATGGATTTTAGGAACGCCAGGTAGTTTGATTATCCCCTTCTTGCTTATGTAGCAACAACTCCCATATTCGAATGTTACTAGACCTCCTTCAAAATCGCTTGAATTCAAAGTCCATAAAAGATCTCCAGTTATATGTCGGCTACATCCACTATCAAGGAACCATTGAAAGGGTGATGTTGATTTTAGGGTAAAAGCTCCCATACTAACACTACTAACCCGTTTGGGTTTTCTTGTTAGATTTTTACACCTTTTTAGAGTAGTAAACAGTTGTTCAACTTACTTGTGAAGATCACTCGCAACCTTTAAACTTTTCTCGAAAGGTGTACACGTATGTTGAAAATGATTATGTGAACCACAAAACATACATGTAATACCTCGATTCAGCAGGTAGGTTTCGCCGATTGGAATATAAGTAATGGTTTGTCCTTTCCTAACACCGAGAACTTTTCAGTACAATTAGCTCCAGAGTTGGCAGAAAACTTTGCAGTTAAGCGTGCTCGGGCGAGAGTAATATAGGGATGGGTGACCATCCGGCCATCCGGGAAGTTTCTGCTGGATTACCGCAGCGATGCCCGTTGAAAAAACCCACACTGCCGGATATCCGTAGTGGCTAAGTAGGGACAGTATCGGTAGAGGGACGGGTCATTACAAATGGTATCAGAGCCGACGACGGTTCACCTGCCGAGAGTGGGAAGGTATGCTGACAGGATTGGTCCAGGTGCTTCTCTTTAGGGGCAGGGAATGTCAGAGATCTGGGCTTGTATATATATTCCATGGTCGAGGACGACTCCAATTTAAGGTGGTGGTATTGTAATACCCCGATTCGGCAGGTAGGTTTCGCCGATTGGAATATAAGTAATGGTTTGTCCTTTCCTAACACCGAGGCCTTTTCAGTATAATTGGCTCCAGAGTTGGCAGAAAACTTTGCAGTTAAGCGTGCTTGGGCGGGACTAATCCAGGGATGAGTGACCATCTGGGAAGTTTCTGCTGGATTACCGTAGCAATGCCCGTTGAAAAACCCCATACTGCCGGATATCCGTAGTAGCTAAGTTGGGATAGTATCGGTGGAGGGTATGGTCATTACAATACATGTACCAACATCTTTAAACTCATCTTAGAGGTTCTGAGTCACATCTTGTTTTACAGAGCCTAAACCTAGCTTATCTCCTGACTTACGACAATTCTTCAGGAAAGAATTAAATGAGTTTTTCAAATCCATTGAAGATACTTTGACAGACTTCAAATCCTTATAGTTTGCAATTTCTGCAACAAGATCAGAATTGATTCGGATTTTTTCATCCAACTTCAACTGGAGATTAACTAGCTCTTCAGAACATTCTCGAAGATCAGAGTTTTTGATATAAATTTCACAATGAAAACCATCAATCGATGTTTCTCTCGACAAAGATTTTCGATGATTTTTTCTAGATCAAAGCACTCAATGTCATCGATTGTTTCTATAACACATTCGGAGTTGAGTACATCTAATTCTGTTGAAGCATTTATAGAGACTTTACTGTCCATAGAGTTAGATTTCGATAAACACAGACTTATGAGGTCTTAAACGTGTTTGCCTTCTCTGATACCAACTGAAAAATCGGGAGTCTAACAACCACACCCAATATTTCGTTAGGAAATCTATATGGACTAACTCCAATATAATTCCAAGAGAATCAACTATACAGTCAGACTCAATCAAGGAAAATATATCCAAGAGTTATATCTGTGTTTCTTAATGTAATCGGCAAATCAAATAGATAGAAATCCGCGAGCCTGATTATTATGAGAAACAACTTGAACGGTACTAAAGACCAATGTTCAAGTGTAAATCAATTTCAATCAACAACCAAAGGTTGGATTTACCAATTGATTGAACTACGCACAACCTGTGATATTTCGTTTATATAAAAAAATATAATACGGAAAAGAAATAACACAGACACTAGAAGTTTTGTTAACGAGGAAACCGCAAATGCAAAAAAAAAAACGGGACCTAATCAAGATTTGAACACCACACTTTATTAAGCCGCTACAGACTCTAGCCTACTACAAGTTAACATCAGACTGGAATGTAGTTGAGCCCTAACTAATATCACACTGATTAAGGTACAGTTGTGTTACTTACGCCTCAGAATCCCAGCAGGACTCTACGCACTTGATTCCCTTAGCTGATCTTACCCACAACTAAGAGTTGCTACGGCCGAAAGTCGAAGACTTTATAAACAAATCTGTCTCCCACAGAAAATTCTATTTTGATAGATAAATATGTCTCCTATAGAAATACCTACGAAGTTTTTGTTACGTCTTTTGATAAATCAAGGTGAACAGGAACCAATTGATTATCCGGTCTTATATTACCGAAGAACAACCTAGAAATATCAATCACCTCACAATAACTTAACTATATGGTAGTAGAACAAGTTATTGTGGAATCACAAAGAATGAGACGAAGAGATTTGTGATTACTTTTTATATCTTACCTATCGGAGATAAATCTCGAGAAAATTTTAGAGAAGATAGTACTCAATACGATAGAAAGTTAACAAGTAAGATCAGAACACGCAACTACAGAGAAAATAGTTGGGTTTGGCTTCAGAATCGCAATGAAGTCTTTAAGTCGTTAACATATAATGGTTTTAAGAAAAACCTAGGTTAAACGAGAAACGACTCTAGTCGTAACTAGTATCACACAGGAGGTCTTGGGATTAGGTTTCCCAGTTGCTAGAGTTCTCCCTTATATAGTCTTCAAATCAGGGTTTGATAACTTTGTAACAAAGCAATCAATATTCACCGTTGGATGAAACCTAATTTAAGATTCAAGGTAATATCTTTCCATGGTTAGATGGTCTTATCCTGTTACGCACAAATGAAATATACTTTCATTTAGATATCGGTAATCGTACCTAAACGTGTATATTGAGTTGGTTCAATAACAGTTAACCGAAGTTAGCCATATGAACACTTTTGTGTTAACCATATTCATCTTAACACTTCTAGATCAAATGATAATCAAATGAATCTAATTTTGTTAATCATAGATTTGTTCAATTATTTATACTCTCATAGAAGTATACAAGACACAATTGAAGCAAAATCGGATTGATTCAAAAGAATCAGTTCATAAACATTTTAGCCACGGTTTGCAAAGATTGTATTCCTTAATATATAAATGTATTTTTTCATGAGTATGAAAACATAGTTAGTCGATTTTAGAACTTAACCACATAAGTTATCAAATGGGTACGCAAACTTAAGTTCCATACTTAATCCTTTCCGACAGTTCGCAAACGGGTATGCATACTGTCGTTCCAGACCGAACTCAGGTGAATAAGTTTGTGAACGGGTACGCAAACTTAGTTCTTGGACTTTTACAATTAAAACCATTCGCATACGGGTATGCATACTTGGTTCCCGGACCTGAATCACTTTTACAACAATTTGTATATGGGTATGTACTGTGCTATATCCAGACAATGATTATTGTTCTAAACTCCCATTTCAATCATTGAAACATTCTTAGAAGACGACAATAGCTATCTCACACAAACTATTAGCTTATAAGAAATTTTCAAGTGATCGAATGATCAGTACGAAACATTCCGAGTCTACATCAAATGATTGTCTCACACAAATCATGCAAGATGTTACCAGGTGATTTTAAAATGATCATCTTTTGACTTTCGTCAAGAATAATGATGAACGAAGTTAAAGCAAAAGCTTTCCAACACATATTTCAATAAAGATATAAGCGAGTTAAACTCAGCTCGAAATATCAAATGTGTGTAATATAAAGTCTATATAGCTATACGACTTTGTTTCAATAGGAGATAGAATAGAAAAGTATTCTGAGTGATAGATGAGTTCAAGTCTCCACATACCTTTTGTTGATGAAGTTCCACAATCTCCCCTTAGTAGTTCTTCATCTCCAATCGATGAACGCCATGAAGTCTAAAGCTCAACTACATATTTTATCCTAATTCGAGACATAGCTATAAGTAGACTAGAAATCAAGACTTATAGTTTTGATAACTAAACTTGACAAACAAGCTTGAGATAGCAACACTTGCGAGTTCGACCGAGCAATGCTCTAACAAACGTCTATTACGCTCTACCACCAGAGATTTCTTATTTGGACGAAAGACGTGACCACAAAATCGATTTGACTCTTTTGGACGAGGTGACCGAAGCTCATGAAGCTCATGAGGATTACATGCTGTGGTACAATGGTTTTGCTCATCCTATTGTGATTAGGGAAGAGATTGTTGAACAACCATCTCGTAAGACAAAGAGCACCCTGAAAGACCCAACAACAAGTCTTAAGAACTTTGTAAGTATTTTAGAGTTTCTCTTATTGTTTTAAGATTACATTATCGAATCAGTCTATTAATTGTTTGTTGTTTAAATAGAAGGAGCACTTGAAGACCCTTGTGAAGATGATGTGTTGTGCGAGAGATACAAGAAAGCCTTTGTCGGTTGAAGAGCAAACTAAGCACATTGACTATGCTAAGAATGTTGACAATAAGGATGCCACCGAAATGTTCCAGCAAGCTAATGTTGAACTAAAGAGGAATGATGAACTAAAAAGGAGTGCTGAACAAAAGAGGCATCGTAACCGTAGTGGTGGTAGTGGTCGTGGTCGTGAATGAATGAATTTATAGTTTGCTTCTTTATGTGTTGGACATTATGTCAAGGTTAATGGTTGGACAAATACCTTTTTAAGGTTTATGGGACATATGTTTTCTTATTTTGGACAAATGTTGGATTCTAGTTTTTAAATGAATGGTTTGTTTAGCTATGTTAAGTTTCAATAATTTAGGCGGCAGGGTCTTGAATGAATGGTTTGTTAAGTTACAGTGCCGACTAAACCAGAGCCGCCAAGGTTGTAAACTAGCAGACTGTCGGTCCTAATATCAGAAATCGTGCAGTTCCAGGTTCGGCAGGGTAAGAAAAGTACAACCTTGCCGACTATATGCAGCAGAATATGACCTTCTCCTGTGTTTGAAAATTCTATTAGTCGGCAGGGTAAGAAAATTACGAACTTGCCGACTGTATGTTAGTCGGCATTGTAATAAACAAATACTGTGCCGACTATATGCAGCAGAATATGACCTTCTCCTATGTTTGAAAATTCTATTATCCAGCAGGGTAAAAGAATTATGACCCTTACGACTAAAATGGTCGACATATTGGGGAAACTAAAACCTAGCCAGCGAGTTCAAATTTCAAATTTTTGCAAGTACAACCGCATTGATCGACTACCCTAATGGCCAGATTGGGCACCATTCTATAAATACACTAGTTCTCCCTACAAAACAACACACACCTAGTTCCATATACTCTCCAAAGCTCATATCATCATCTACTCTTTCTAACTCTCCCATTACCTCTACATACAACAATAGAATCATTTGATTCAAATGAAGATCTATCCATCACCAAAGCATGGTACGCCGAAACTCGAATTAAAAATCAGTCCTCGCTAAGAGTAGATGCCGAAACCTTTTGCACAAAGGTACATAACAAATATAGGCAAGAGTTTGAGAATCCGAATGGAAGGATTGTTCAACAAATTCATGATAGGCACCAAGTCATAGAAAATGAGATACTTGCTTATTTAGCTATCCAACATCGGATTTTGAACGCTAGCCACTTTAACTTGTCCATTGAACAATTTGTAAGTATTTTTGTGGTTTATTTTACATAATCCATGTTGTTGGATCTTCCTATTAAACACCACTAACTAAGTAAGTTTGTGTTTTGTTTTTGTAGCATGAAGTCGTGAAAGCGCGCTACTTGGAAGAAAATGGGGAAGCATTCGCATTTGATGCAAGCTATCACTTCATGGTATCCAAAATTAATTTCCGGAGTATGCCACAGATTTGATGGTGGGTGAATCGAACTCGGATTCCTCCGACGAAGATTGATGGTTTTAGAAGTTTTTGTGGGTAGATCTCTATGTAAACCCTCATGAGACTATAACTCGTCCACTAGGGTCGCCTAGGGGTTCAAAGTCTTGATGCACCTGCTAAGTTCATTCGTTATTTCTACGACAAGGAGTTAGATTTTATGTTTCAATCATTGTAATAACAAAAATTGCATGAATAAAATGGATTACATCTTTCTATATTATGTTTTCTTTTGGGTATAACTAAAGGTCGACAAGTTGTAAACTGCACATCGTGCCGACTAATTCAGGGTCGTTTTGTTCCAAGATTACTTCAGTACCGACTATATACTAGCCGGCATGGTGAGAAATTAATTACATGCCGACTATACATTAGCCGACATGGTAAGAAAATAATAAGATGACGACTAGTGAAGCATTTACAACACATCTCATGTGTGTCAAAAATAATAAAGTCGGCATCTATATTTATTACAAGTACACCAGCAACCTATCGTTGGCATCTTGCTAATTTGTCGACCCTGCCGACTTTTCATATTTTCAGAACTAAAAGTGTTGATTTCTTCTTTAATTTTGAGTATGAAATCACTCAGTAGTTTTTGCAATCCCCTTTTTTGGAAGTGTTTGGCTAGTGTGCTTTCATTTCCGTTGTAAAAAAATTTCTCAAAAAATAAATAAAAAAATCCTCAAAAATCATAACCCATAATCCATGAATTCAATCTAAATAAAACCTAATTTCGAAATTTTAATCATCTAATTAACTAACTAAATTAATTAATCTAATCAATTTTTTTCGTGTTAATTAAGCAAGAATAAATTAGCCATTTTAAAAATAATTGGTTAAGGGGTATTGTGTTTTACTTCGTAATAACCCGGAATTTGTCTCAATAATATACCCCAATTAATCTGGGTATACCCCAATTTGGCTAGATACTCACCCACTTTGCTAACGTAGGAAGACAGTCATGCTTTGCAAAAAGATGTTGTGGCTACTGCCAATAAGTCCCTAATGCGTATGTATGTGATGGATAGAAGCCCATAATTTGAGCAGTATATATATGAGTTAGAGCAAGCATTATGATATAAAATTATTTGCAACACTTGAAAAGTGAGGAATGAGCATATCTTTGATAACAGACAGTTTACCATGGACCATTGCATTCACAATTTGTTACAGGATTTACTTCTTATTGCTGGAAGGGACCGGCACCACTTTTTTTTTGGATCGATAAATATATTTGGTGATGGAATTCGAACTTAGGTGATTGGTATCATTTATCACATCAAATTTTTTACCATTGGATTACAATAGCATCGACCCATCACCGCTCTTGTAAAGATTAATGTTGACACAACTTTTGTTGATGGAAGAAATGCGACAGGTGCAAGGGCACAAGACTCATTTGTTATTCATTTAGGATGTGTCACTATTTGTTTTGATGCTCATATCCGATTTTAGCAAAAGCAATGGTGTTAAGAATGTAATTCTGTTTTAGTCAAGTCAAGTTAGTGTGACTTAAAAATCTTATCAAGATAGTCAAGGTCTGTAATAATTGGGCAGTTTAAAGTCTGTAGTAATTGGTTATTAATACTGCCCAAACAAATTTCTCCCTGGATCTTTTTCATACAACAATAGAACAGTTTGTCTTACAATCTTTATCTGATAATTCTCATGGTATCAGATAGGCTAAGATCCAAACCCTAACTCAAAATTTTCAATCCACATTTTCAAACAACAGCTCAATATCTTTCACAATACCCTTTACAGCTAATTTCTTATATCTAAATCTTGGTTTAGATTCTATTGTTCTTCACATCATAAATAATTTTATTCAATCAAATTTTCAATCAAGATTGTCTGTGTCTTGATTCTGGTGTTTTCATTCTTGGGTATGCAATTTTATGGTTTGAAGAAGCAAACGTATCAATTCTAATATTGAAGAAACCAATACAAAAATGTCTTCCGATGCACAAACATCTGATGGTAATTCATCAAACTTTACTCTTCCTTTCACCAACATCTCAAATTTTGTCTCATTGAAATTAGATAATACAAATTTTATCATATGGCGTGATCAATTTGAGTCCATTTTAATCACAACTGACTTATATGGTTATGTTAATGGTGAAATTCAAGAACCAGAGGAAAGAGTCATGATTAATGGAGTTCTTAGTTTGAATCCAAGATGGGTTTATTGGAGAAAATGGATAGGTTTGTAGTTAGCTATTTAAAACCTACTTTTACATCTGCTATTTCTAGGGATGTTCTTGGTTTAACTACAACAAGAGAAATATGGGAATATCTTGAATCTTGCTTCAAGACTCAGTATAGGGCAAGAAAGAATATGTTGAGAGCACAATTATTTAGCATTAGAAAAGGAAATTTACATATACTAGTGTACTTACAGAAGATTAAAACAATTGCTGACTCCTTAGCTACTATTGGTGAAAAAGTAAATGAATCTGATTTGATAATGCATGTGTTGGATGGTTTGGGTAAGGAGTATGACAATTTTATTGTCTCGGTTCAGAATAGAGATACTCCATATACTTTTGGTGAATTAAAGGCTAGATTACTTACACATGAACAGTAGTTATCTGATCAAGACAAAAATACTATGTCACAATTGAATACTCAAAACAGTTCTGGTCTTTATGCAAGAAATGGAAATGCTAGTTCCAGCACTAGTTATCAACCAAATACTAATGGCTATAAGAAAAAGAATGAAGCACATAATCCTTATGACAGAGGCAATGGAAATAGAAATGGATAGAATGGCAGTACTTCATATGGTTCACAACATAACAATGATACAAGGGGTGGTTCTGCATCTACTGGTGATTCTAGAAGGACGGATTTATCTCAAGTTGATTGTCAAATTTGCATAAAGATGGGCCATTATGCAATCAGGTGTAATTTTAGATATTATCCTCCATCCAATTCTGGATTTGTTGGTGTTTCTGAGTCTCCACAGACAGATAATGGAGCTTCTACTTCAACAGCTCCTCAAGCTTTTACTAGTCAGCATACAAATTCAATTCACATTCATGATGATCCTTCAAGTTCACCACTGTGGTTGTCAGATTCTGGAGCATCAACTCATATGACAGGAGATTCATCATTATTGCAGAATCCTTCTAACTACAAAGGAAAGGATGCAGTCAGGATTGGAAATGGTAAGTTCCTAGCCATTACATTAACTGGAAATTCTAGTTTACATACTCAACACACTAGCTTTCAGTTGAAGAATATTCTTCATGTGCCTTATATGAAACACAACTTATTGTCAGTAGGACAGTTTACATCAGATAACAAGTGTTACTTTAGACTGGATCCTTCGGGTTATGAAATTAGAGACTTGTCCACTGATGCACTTTTGGCAAAGGGTAAAATAGTTAACAATCTTTATCCTATTTCTTCATCAGTTTTACATCATGCTTTGTCTGCTATTCATGCTTCTCCTGAAATTTGGCACAGTAGATTAGGTCATCCTTCTACGAAAGTTTTAAATCAACTTCATTCTTCTAAGCATATTGTTGTCCAGTCTTCAAAGTCACCAAATTCTTTGTGTCATTCTTGTCAAATTGCCAAAAGAAAAAGATTACCTTTCCGATTATCTCCATCTTAAGCTCAAGGATATCATTTTGAGAAAACTAATTTTAGGACAGAGAAATTTTCCTTAGGTTTAGTGTTAGAATATGAAAATTTTGGTGCCGGCAAAAATTTTGATACTAGAAAACTGTTGCCACGGTGAGGAGGGCCGACCGAAGAAAAACGAACACAACTGATTGCTTAACGCATTATACATGATTACGACCGGAAAATACATGATCACGACAAAAAAAAACGATAATACATGATCACAACCGACTCATCTTAATCTAAGGTAAGGATTCAATCCGTGTCAAAAAAAAAAATTAAAAAAAATACCCTCAATTTAAAAAAAAAATATATATATATAAGCACGAATCGTTAGAGAATTCTACAAGTTAATCACTACTCATTGTATCCATTTTTATATTTTGGGAATTTTGATAAAGTGCCCCTGTTTTGAAAGGTACATAATAAAGTGCCCCCGTTTTTTGGAACTTTTCTAAAGTGCCCTCAGTTTGACCGTTTTATTCAAAAAACGGTAAACGTCCGTTAAATGTCGTTATCTTCCAGGTGGCAAGTAATAAAAGTCATAAAACCCCTCGACATATTTCGTTGGATAAAAGTGAGTCAGCGATCCGACTCGGAACTAAATTGATTCTTAGTGCACATGAGTCCATGACCCATTTTCATCTCCATCTTCTCCAACCTCATTAACCGGGATGAACCCTAATTCTGCAACTTAACCAGGATGAACCCTAATTCTGAATCAATAGTTTTTTAACTAAATTTGTGACGCCGTTCACCACATATGATCCCCAAATTACAAATCATAACCCATAATCATAAATTTTCAGTCGAATTAAGAACCCAGATTTTCAATCAGAAAATGAAATCAATGAATACCATAAATTAATCAAAAATAATAAAACAACATACAATCATTTGTAAAGGAGAATCTTATGATTTCATTATCCTAAGAATAATCGCATAATAGTTCAGTAGTAATAACAAGTTAATATCTAAAATTATATAAACATATAAAAAAAACCCCAAATCACCTGACCAAAAACAGTAACACCATTCAGCTTCTTTGATCTTCAAGGACAAGAGCACAAAAACTTTTAAGGCTTACCCATGGCTTTATCTCTAACAAGTTTTACATCTTATATCTGTCCTTACTGTATGTAAAAACAGTGAGAACATCTCCTTCAATAAACTGGTAGATGATTAATCTTTGTTTTTTTATTAGATACCCAACACAAAATAGTTCCAATTTGAAAGAAAATCAAAGATTTTTTTTTTTTTTTTTTTTTTTTTTTGCAGGAAAATCAAACTGTTTTTGGGCCGCCATGAGAGGGTGCGGCTTGATAAAAGAGAAAGGAAGAATGAGATGTTTTAGTCACTGAAATGTATTTAGTTTAGAGTTTGAAAGGACAAACACATAATTATGCATATATTATTTACCTCGGTAAACGATATTGACTACTTTTGGTAGGCCCGGACTGAAAACAAAACAGAAGGGCCAGTTTTAAAAAGTAAAAAAAAACGGGGACAAGTTAATGAACCGGATTTTGAGAGTGGGGCACTTTATTAAAACTCCCTTATATTTTTTTCACAAACTCACTTCCAACCACTTATTCCAATTACATCGTGTAGTAGAGCTGGCAAACAAGCCAAAACTTGCGGGTTTACCCGGCCCGGACCGTAAAAAATCCGCACCCGGCTCGGCTGGTGTCTAAACAAGCCGGGTTAGGATTGGATAAATGCTGGCTTGTGGGAAACGGGCAAACCCGTCCCGGCCCGTAAAACCGCGGGTACAACCCGTAACCCGTCTATAGTAATAAGTTAGCATTAAATTCCACCGTCAGATTATATAGGATTAATCAGATTCGTTCATTTAGGATATAAAATCCAAAAACCCTAGAGAAGATTTCATTTCTTCTTCCTCTTCTCTTTCTTCTCCACTGTCTCTTAATTTTCTCTGCGCCTCCTCACCACCTCCATCTTTATTTCACTGGGTGTTGCTTGTGCTCCCTAGAGGTTGAAGATAATTAGATCGAGTTTTTGAATTTGAGAGTTATTTGAAGTTTGATTTTGAAATCAGTTGAAGGTGGATATGTGAGTTAGAGATGCAATCGAGATGGTAATAAAGTGAATCCGAGAAGAAAGTAGGGTTCACTATTAGGGGTTTGAATTATGGAACTACAGGGTTTTGATTACTAATTGAATTTCTGTTGAATCGACAGAGAAGGGAAATGAAGGAGTTAGGATTTGTTGCTGCTACATCCTACATAATCACTTTCTATAGAATCAACCATTAAAGACCTTGAATCTCTTCTTCAACCTCTCATTAATATTCTCCTAGAGTTCAAAAACTCATCTTCAAAGGTATCACCTTCTTTCCCCTCTCTTTTCCTCTACAAGTTCAAATATCTGTATCTAATAATAAATTCGTTCATGGGTTTTGAACAGGGAAAGTTTTGGAGGACACCATGAAATTGAAATCACAAATGGGTCTAAGCTTATGCATGGCTTCTCAAGGTGTACATCAAGGGGTAAGTAAATTCGGAAAAGATTTATATCAGTATAATTGATTTTCAGAGATACCCAATTTATAATTTTAGTATTTTTTGGTTACCAGATGGACCAATTACGAAACAAGTAGTATCTAATGGTTCTGGATTGAGGAAACCTAGTGGTAATGCTCAAGGATTAATGGATAGTAAGGTTGAGGCAGCAAGTTTTGTTGAAATATCCAGGGTGAGGGTTTTGCCGTTTAGGTAAGATTTTGTTTGTATTTTCTTGAAATTTTGATTTACTTGCTGAAGTGATGTTTATGCAATAAGACATGAATGGATGATCTATAATCTAGTACTTATTAGTCTAATTTTGTTGTTATTTTGATTTAGTTGGTGAGTGATTTTTGTGTTGTTTATTTGATTTTAGTGACAGCATAGTGTAGTACTGATAAGTGTAATTGCTTGCTTGCTTGTCTCTGTAATGAGAAGAAATTGGAGCTGTAAAATCGGGTTTCGCTACAATGTTGAGAAATCTTAGGTTGTGTGTAGCATACACGAATGAATGAATGAAATATGTAGGGATGCTAATTGTAGAACTGACAAGTGAAGTGTATGCCTATCTATCTTTATATTGAGATGGAATGTGAGAGGTATAAAGTATCGGTATTGTGAGATTGTTGAGTAACCTTTGGTTGTGTTGGTTTGCATTTGTTTTATTTGTTTGATAGCCTTAAATTGATGGCGTTGAATGTGGGATATGAATTAACTAGTAATGCTTTGTTTCACTGAAAATCCTGTGTTTTATGGTAATGATGAGAAACTTTAGGTTGTGTATAATTTGATTTTCATTTTAGTTGTTTGGTTTGGTTACATAAAATTGATGTTGTTGAATAATGTACTAGTAGACACAATGTCTCCGCAAGTTAACTGTGTTGGACTTTCTAATTGAGAAGTGTATACTTCCTCCACTATCATAGCATATTTTTCCTGTTTGTTATACACTTTCATTTAATTAGCCTGGAGTTTTGATTCCATGCTTTGTCACTGTAAAAGCATATACACTAGCCTTGTTTCTTTATCTCGTGTTTGCAATACATTTGCAAGATGGACAAAAAAGTTCTTCCTCTATCATCTCTGATTCCTTGTTCAATCAAATGCAGAGACCAAAACCCCAATTTCAGTTTCCAAAACATATGACAGTGAGTAATGGTGGATTGTTTCCCGCTAATCGAGGGGGAGGAGCACAAGAAGAAGCAACACTAGCTAAAAAGTGGGATTCAAATTATTCAATCATCCAAGAAGAAGATGGAGTTTCATAAAACGAACAGAAAAGATGGGTTTTGATTTGTGTTGAATGGATCTGTTTTTGATTTTTTATGTTGAAATTGAACGGATCTGTGTTTGGTTTCTGTGTTGAATAGAGATTTGAAGATGGTCAAAGCTTAAACATGACCACAAATTAACTTAATTAAGTTTTAATTTCAACATTAACTAAACAAGTCGGGTTAACCCGTAAACCCGCAAGCTTTACCCGTTACGGGCGTGGGTTGAAGAAATGACCACCTGTGAAGAATATCAACCCGCAGATTTTGGCCCGTGTTAACCCGAACCCGTGTAACCCGTAACAAGCCAGCCTCGGCCCGCACGTTTGCCAGCTTTATCGTGTAGTATATTAGAATTTTGTTGCCCACGTGTATCGAATCGATGGATCAATTTTATTCTCCTTACACGTGTATTAAGTCACCAACACATGGCAAGGCAATTTCTAGATGTTACGAGTTACGACCAAGTCTGATTTTTTTTGCTGCCCACACGAGGCTCCATCAAACTCAGAAAAAAAATCAAATGTTTAACCCTAGAATTTAATCACCAGCAACAGCAGTAGGAGCTGAGAATAAGCAGAGAGATTGAAGTTTAATCAACGATTATCAGAATTTGATAACCTAATTTGATTGATTCCCATCGAATTGAGAGAGAAATCTAAGAAGAGAGAAGGAAGTGCAAATTTGAGAATCTGAAATTAGGGTGAAGAGAGGAGACGCCTCAAGAGGAATCGAGAATGGATATATATGGTTTTGGGTGAGAGGGGAGAGGGAGGGGAGGGGAAATGTTTTAAGTTATCATCTCTGCTTTGTTTGTGCTCTTAATTGAAAACGAGAAGCATATTTGATCCAAAAATTGCCCTGCTACTGTAATTGATAAAATTTGATCGTTTTTTCTTCTTCGTAATTTGTCATTACTAAGTGTTGTATATGTAATAATACACTGAACATAAATTGCATTTTCGATGGTAATTTTGAGTTCTGATTTGCTGTATTTGATGAATTAACAAAATGAGGTGGTGGCGGCGATGATGGTGGTGGGGTGTTGGTAAGGATAAAAAATGTTTGATCTTTGATTAATGGTGGAGATGCTGCTGGTGGTGGTTATGCTAACAGTAGTTACGGTCTCCTGTTTATGTTGGTGGCGGTTCTGAATCTGGGGTGGTAGCGGTGGGGGTGGAGGTGCTGGTGGTGGCGGTTCTGCTCCTAGTGGTTGTTTTAAATTTTGTTAATTTTAGTATAAACCCTCGTAATTTCTTATATATTATACCGAAACCCTTTATAGATGAACGGCTCCCATCAAATCCGTGTTTTAGTCATCTGATCCAACGAGCGATATCGAATCTACACACAGAAATCTGAACGGTTTGCATCAATTCCGTGTTTTTAAGCTACGTGATCCAACGGACCATATTGAAATTGAACACAGAAATCTTCTTATCAAATCGTTAGGTTTCATTTTAACAAAAAATGATCATAAAAGGAATGGTTATAAAAAGGGACTCTCTGCATACGGGCCTCCGTCGGTCGGCCCAATTAATTTTTGCTTCCTTTGGTATAGTGTGTATATATAGACTAAACTTACAGATGATGGATCGAATGGATTGCTGTCATCGCAGTTAGATGGGGATGATCCGTCATTATAATTTGGCCATAAACCATGAATACCAAAATCGGCTGCTGGTTTTCCTGGTTTTCCTGGTTTTCCTGTTGTTGGCCAGGTTCTTACTGTGACACAAAGAAGAGCTGTTGTTACCCAACAACAGGAAAAACAAACATGTAATCATGAAATGAAGACTAATAAGATTATTATTCCAAATGGCTTACCTGTTGAACAAAGTAGAAGAAATCGAAATCCTGTGAAACACATAAAACTGCCAACTGTTGGAACACAAAGATTTGAGAGAGCAAGAAAATTAAACTGGATGATTTCATCATACTTTTGAAAACAAGAGAAATGTGATTGAGGTTTGATACTTTGTTGTGTTGTTGCTATGTTTTGGTGTGTGATTTTGGGCTACTGAAATAGTTGGTATTTATAGGAAAAATTTAGAAGAATATCCGGAGACCATACCATTTGGCTACAGTATTAAATTGGATTAAGACGTTATTAATTGTTGTGTTATTTTCTATCTATTCAGGAAGAGTGAAATAGACATCAAAATGCAAATTAAATTGGCAGAGTGGGCGTTTTTGGTGCACGCTCTTATTTGACGTACTCTGATGGCTGTATTCTGTTGGCTTTTACGTGCACGCTCTTACGGTTGAAAATACGTAAACCAGAAGTGGTAAGTAACCATCTTCTGATCATTTTTTTTTATACTAAGACGAAAAAACTATTTTCTGACTAATGCAATGAGTTAAGGTGGCACTTCTTCACTAAACAAGAACCAAAATAAAACTACATCTGAAATTAAAAATGAGAGAGATTCCTTAATCATCAAATTATACGCGTTGTCACAAGATATCATTGTTTATTTTTTGGGCAAATATAATTATCATGGCCACTAATAAGGCACCCCCAACCTTATGTATAATAGAGTCGTATATTTTGAACATTGAGTCACAACTTGTTCACATTTTAGAAATTGCCATAGGATTATTCCCATCCAACAAGAATATTCCGATGGATCAAGTGGGAACAAGAACTAATTAAGGCACCCCGTGGGGTAGAAATACACGATGACGCTACCTTAATTACTTTTTGCAACAAAAGCCTATGTACCAAAACTATTCTACTCTCACCGAAGAAAATAAAATCCTGCATCTTTTCTTGTAGATCGTTTTTGAGATATGGTTTTAGTTTAGTTGCATATGCTATATGCTAGTGGAGCCTGGCTTTCATAGACAGTTGCAATTTCAAAACATCACAATTTCTAAGGGAGGATAAATCATTTTTGGGCCATATATTTGGGTGATAAGGTTGTCATGTACATTTGAAAGTTTGAAACATGCACCAATACGTAATGGATGAAACAGAAAATGTCAAGAATGTTCTCAGTTTCAAAACAATAGAGTGTTCATTTAGACAGAAATAAAGGGTACTATACATGGTTGTATATAAAAAGCAAAACAATGTAATTATTGGTGGGAGTCGGAATCATCTCCATTGATGGTGACGCCCAATTATTATCGTAGATTGATTATGTTCAGACTCGGAATTCCCTGCAACTGAATTCAACCATGGAGAAATCGCAGGTTTATCCGAATATGCCCAAATTTGTTTGAGTTACTAACAAATAGCGAATAAACACGTATACGACAGAAATATAAAAATGAGATATGCTGGGGCAAAGATGAAACTGTAGCTAAATGTTTTCACATTTAAAGTCAAAATTTGTGTACATACCACGTCACTACTAAACTCCATTATCACAACAACCATGTAAGCCTAGCTTATTTGAGACATGTTCATACCATGGGAAGAACATCAAAGAATATCCATTTTATACCAGTCCTTGTGAACCTTCGTCGCCACGGCAGGAAAGAATATGATATTCATTTTAGCTTAATTAATTTTTTTTATTGTAAGGCTTGGTCCAAAACATATCAAGCTTCCTCCGAAAACAACAACTCTAGATTGATCATGTAGAATTTCATGGGAATTCCGTGACTAGATCAAAGAGTTGAAAGTAAAAATCCGGAGTACACAATCTTATGACTTTGGTGTGAAATTAATGCCACTAGCCAAAAAAATTGGTTACGGGATTTCTTCCGTAGTTTTCCCCGTTTGGTGTTGTGAATCTCGTCTGAAAAGCTCAGTATGTCATTCTATTATCTGCATCGATATTCCTTTACATTTATCCAGCTGCAGCCTACCATGCTTGAATGATAGGCTCATGCGTGCCTATGTGAGATTTACATTAAAAAAATCATACTCGACTCTTCAGGTGACGAAGAAAAATAAGCTCTTTTGTTGTTTGATCAGCTATCCATGTATTTCGTAGGATACCGCGTCAATCGGTGTCCAAGGAAGTCCAGAAACGATATCGACTTCATCGAAGCATAACTCAGAATTTCTACTCTCCAAAAGTTTATAGTCGTTTCCTTTTTTGTGCTTTTAGAACCGCTAGTAACAAAAAAGATTCAGTTGTCTCTTGGGTTGCAGAGAATACTATAAAAGAAGCTATATCTTTATTAGACAAGCTTCCTCAAACTCAGGTAAAATTTATAAACAAAGATTACAATGCTGCAGCGGACACAGTTGCAAAAGAAGCAAGGTTTAGAAAACTTCATCATTTAACAACACACTTGTGTCAACGAGTGCAAAAAGAGAGTATTACTTCTAATATTTTCGATGAAACTGAAATTGTAAATCTTCTGTATTACATTGCTTGATTTAATATATTACTCCCTCTGTTTCAAAAAGACTATCCTCTATTCCTTTTTCGTCTGTTTCAAAATTGTGTCCAGCGTCATATTTTTCCAATGAACTCTCTAATATACCCTTAAATTCTATATGTTCAAAAATTCATTTTTAATGGGACCCGATCTAATCAATTAAAAAAAAATGTATAATAAAGGAAACAAATATATCTTTCATTCTTTTAAAGAAAATATATATTTGATTCCAGAAATTAATTTCCTTATAATATTTATAATTCTTCTAACAATTTTAGGTAATTTTTATTACCACCATTTTTATTAAAATAAAATAGGTAACTAACTATGGATAGTTAAGTAAAATAATATGGTCTCCTTATTATTTTGACAAAGTCAAAACGGACAGTGTTTTTTAAAACGAAAGGAGTATCTTTTTCCATTAAAAAAAACAAAAACTGCTAGTATTCTTATTTTTATTTTTCTATAGCTTAAATTGCTTAACCGAAGTCATTTTTTATATTGATAAAAGAAAGAAAAAAACATAAGAAAAAGAAAACTATTAACCAGATATATAGAAGATGGACAAGACATGTTTGTCTACCCTTATTACAGTGTGAATCATACTAGGTGGCTCCAACCAACACCACTGTCCTTCTTCTATATATACCGGCACATGAATTACCCTCTTTCTATATATACTGCGAAAATACGAATTAGGTATATTCTTTTTAAAAACTCCAAACAATCCACCATAAAACTTTGAATCACCATGGAACCAACGTCTTGTTCTTTCATTACCTAAAAAATGTTCATAGAATCACATTGAGACCAAATCTTCCTCGTACCATGGAGTTGCTAGTAGACAAAGCCTTAATGTCAACATCTGATACAAATTTCTTCAAGTGCTTGAAATATTCGTCGTATTGCTCAAGATTGTTATGGCCACCTCCATATACCCACAGTGGTTCGTACTTTTCCTTACAGAGCTGCCTTCCATGAGCACAATCAACAACTCGATCTGCTGTTCCCTGGAGTGAAAGTTTAGTAAAAATTGTCAGTTCCTTGTTCCCATTGAACAAAAGTCACACAAAAGTTATCATATATATGTTCGCAACTCACAAGTTACACCAAAATACTTACGTGAATTACTAGAACTGGACAGTTCACCATGACTATTTTGTCAATATTCTGAAAACAAGAAGGAATTAATGGCAGCTTTCATGTTATTGATCTTAAATAATGAATCTTAATGGTAAATCATTACCTTGTAGATGTCAAACCAGCATGTCAACTTTAAAGCAGGATACAAAACTCTCAGACCAGAGAGAAGCGGACTATGTAGTACTACTGCTCTTATATTTGGCAATTGAGAAGCCAGATCTACAGTAGGACCACTACCAACAGATTGACCATATAAGATTATTTCCTCATCTTTGGCTCCATACTGTTCTTTGATGCATTTATATGCTGCCTCAATGTCCTCATACGTATTAGATTCACTTGGCTGTTTCACAAATTAAATCATGTAAGTAAGCATTGTCCTAAGTTATGCCATAAGGGTCCGATAATAGCGATATATCTCAATCTTCAAAGTGCCACAGTTTCTACTTAATCTGATACAAGAGTTGTTTGAAAGAGGGAGTAGCAAGGAAGTTGCCAAATGGTATATGTGCTGCTTACTTGGTGTCCGCTTCATGGTTTTAACATGAATTTTTTCGATATTTAACTTCCTATATATCTCTCTTTACATCACTTCAAAGCTTTTTTAAGTAGGATGGGCGTGTTTCCTATGATAGCTATTGGCGTTTAATGGGATTAATATCAGACATGATATCGGGACATATTCCATGACAGGACTATGGAACTAAATTAGCAACATCACTAATCACAGGAAGATTTTCAGGGACATATTGTGCATAGACATTTGTTAGCTACTAAGCTCCATGCGGAGTTAAGAGTGGCATACACTGATACACACCGTACATACGACACTACATGTTCTTTCCATATAGATGTTAATGGATGCTTATTTGTAGTTTATCATTCAAGTTATATCATAACAACAACTACTGGCGGATTTGGTTATTCAGATACCCATAGATGGTGGATGTTAATCTAAATTGATATTAAATATGAAATAATTTTTTTTTATCTTAATTAGGAAGAGTGAATTCTAAGCATCCAACCTGTCCAGTCGATTGTCCAAATCCAGAGTAGTCGTACCTGTAAATCAAGGATTCGAAGAAGAAGAAGAAGAACAACAACAAATTAATATGACATTAGCATTACCTTCGTCGTGTTACTAAGAACATATCAAGAACCAATCAAATATCATAAATCTTCCAATTATCATCCATAATGTATTCGAGACTTCTTAAAACTTAAAACTAAACAACTGATATGTAAACGTACTCCTGCTAAGCACATGAGAACAAAGAAGAGAATATGTAACTTTTGGAAACTGAGAAAATTAAATGAAATTGAATTACCCCAAGAGATTGATTCTGAGATGAAGACTTAAATCAACAAAATGCCTAAACATTTGACCTAAGTCGACAGCATTCCCATGAGAATAAAGAATAGTAGAAGTAGCCTCCGGATATTTAACATAAACAGCAACAATATTATTGCCGCTTCTAGTCTTTAGTTTCAGTACATCAACGTTATCTATTCTTGGTACTTGAGGTATCACTAGCATTTTACTATCAGCATCATCACCTGCTGCCGTTGATGAAGAGGATGTTGTTTCAATCAGAGTATATGAAGATGGAGTTGGAGGGAAGAAAGCAAATTTAGCTGCTATTGATGAAACTGCTCCACCCATTTTCTTCTTATTTTTGTTTACTTCTCATTGCATATGAGCAACTAATATAAGTTTTTGCATATATTAATTATTTAAATAGTCCCTTCCATTTCTATATGAATCACATGATAACTCCATAACCTTATATTCAATACTGTTCGATTTTGGATATGAAACTTCGGAGATATACGAGCATGGTTGTGTTGCTTATATACTAACTCTTGAATCACATGATAACTCCATAACCTTATATACTAACTCTTAAACTCTCAAAAAACCCTCAATCTTATTATTAACTTCTTGCTTCGTTATAATTACAAATGAATGTATCACTGCCTATTTATAGGCACTACTAGACCGACTACCTTATTACCTGGAATACTCTAGAGAACACTACAACTGTGCCCATCTAGAATCTTCTTCATTTAGCCTATCATTCAAGTAGCCTCCGGATATTTACCACCACCACTAGAAACTCTAAATGGAAACCCAAAACCATCATGGCGATTCAAACCCTAAATGAAAACCCAACACAAAATAATTCCAATTTGAAACAAAATCAAAGATTTTTTTTTCTTTTTCTTTTTTTTGCAGGAAAATCAAACTGTTTTTGGGTCGCCATGAGAGGGTGCGGCTTTATAAAAGAGAAAGGAAGAATGAGATGTTTTAGTCACTGAAATGTATTTAGTTTAGAGTTTGAAAGGAAAAACACGTAATTATGCATATATTATTGACCTTGGTAAACGATATTGAGTACTCTTGATAGGCCTCGACTGAAAACAAAACAAAAGGGCCAATTTTAAAAAGTTAAAAAAAACGGGGCAAGTTATTGAACCAGATTTTGAGAGTGGGGCACTTTATTCAAATTCCCTTATATTCCACAGCCGCACTCCCACAAAGATTTGACAATTAAGCACAAGTTCAATTAAGAACTCTCCCCTATAAAATGTCATTCCCGAATGAACAACAAGAGCGACCTTACTTTTACAAGAAAAGAAGGATTTCTTTGGACATTAACAAATCACATGAAACATGAATTTGCATCCAGAAAACTCAATTAAGTTAACCATAAAAAAACCTCAAAGATTAATTTAATCGGAAATGCTCAACTTAAGAAAAACTTATGGAGCCATACAGTACTTTCACATAGAAGTGGATAAGGGAAAGATCAATACTGCGGAATATTCAAAGATTCATTGAATTTTCCATCAATATTTGCATAATGACACAATAGACTTAATTTTTGACATCAAAAGTTCATTCTATTTTACATCAATATTTGCATAATGACATAATAGACTTAACTTTTGACATATATGGGACAATCATAGTTCACGGACGCAAACACACATATCCCATAACATTATTTGCAATATATAAAACCAATAAAGATTAATATTGCAAAATCATCTTCCAAATAAACTTTAGAATTTAAATAAATAAATCTAAAAACATTGCAAGATGAAAATAGTTGGCAATAACAATGTGTAATCACAATATAGGCTATTCCAAACCCTAGTTATCCTTTTTAAACACAAGAATAAATTCTCATAAGAAGTTTCCTAAACAAAATCAAGTTTCTTTGGTAACTTCATACCTTTGAAAAGCTCCATCATAAAAGGTATCACTGATATCCTTGATTCTTTTGACCATAAAAACTCCATGTTCATGGGTTAGAACATTAACTTTTTGATCAACAATGCGGGCAAGCTGCCTAGCTTTGACACAGTTCACGATGAGTTTTTTCTGATTCCTAATCAAGATCTTTTGATATTCAAGGATTTTGGTCTGACCATCAATAAGATGATTCATTTGCAGTTGAAGATTTGCAAATTCGATCCTTGAGTCATTCTGAAAAAGAATTAAATCCTTGACAGATTCACCAATCCAAAAGTTGTACTCTTTCCTTGCAATCATCTTTTTCAAGACAAGTTCTTGAACATAATCACAACCTTTAATGTTTTCTTCCATCTCAAGATTCACCACTTCCTTAGGTCTTGAGGAGTTCTCCAATTTTTTTATTAGGGAAGGAAAAACAATATATATATATATATGTTTACGAACAAGAGAAGGACATTCTTGTTATGGAATCCCTAAAACTTCCAATAAAGACACCAATGTTCGTGGACTTGGTAAGAAAGGTTAATGGATCAGAGAAGATCCAAGAATAAGGAAATACTCCCTGTTTTCAAATATCTCTTACCTTCATAGCTCAAGACTAGAATATTTAATCAGAGCATATGAAAAAGATACACTAGTTACTAGGAGTCAAGAAATGACTCAACATTCATAATAGAAGAAAACAGCTAAATCAAACACAAGACAGATGGTAACCTACAATAGACTTGATCATCTCGCAAATGTCATCCTTGCACCTCTCAAGTTAGATACAAGGATGAAATTACCTAGAGCTTAGGTAGTTAAGTGAGATGTAATCCCACCATGAACATTGAGAGATGCATGAGTTGTAAATACCATATAAATGTTTGAGCCTTGTATTCCTTACCTTCCTTCTATTATTTCTTATTCTAGAGAAATAAGTCATAACCCTTTTTGAGTCTCCATCAGAAGGATTTTTCTGAGGACTAAATCTAGGACCTCTAGAGATTGGTTCCAGAGGGTCAGAGTTGAGGAAATTCCTTCTCCTAGATTTAGGTCTACCAGGCTAATTTTCAATAGCACTGGGAAGGTGTACATTTGTAGCGCACAAATTAGCACTATAAGGAGGCACACAATTCCTGTAGCGATTTCTAAAGGAGTGACTCTGGAAACCTTGTGCATGAGAATTCTAGTATTCTGGAGGAACGAAATCTATTGTAGAAGTTGTCAGACAATTCACTCTGTCAACAACAAAAACAAGTAAATTTTGAAGCTCAGAAATCTGTTTCTTTCTAGCAAAACAATGTGATTCATAATTATTTCTTTTCCCACATAAGGAACAGGTTTGTGAAAGAGAAACATCGGAAGAAACCTGTTTTAAAATACCATCCCTATTAGAAGACTGCAAGTCATGTGAACATTTCTTAGCAGATGCTTCCTTAAGAGTATTTTTCTTCATGTACAGTAATCCCCTATGAGAATTAGAGATAGGCACGGAAGAAGGTTTACTCATTAAAACAGATTTTTCCCTTTCCAAGGATTTGCATTGTTGTTAGGATAAAAGTAAAGATGCATCCAGTTTTTCTTTTTCAACACGAAAGTTGTTCAGATCTGATTAATGAGTCTCGATCAAACGTTTTTCTCTAATTGAATCTTCTTTAACAATATCTTCAAGAACACTAATCTTTTCACGTTGTAGGGTAGTTTCTTGAACAAGGTTTTCGATATTGTTAGAGAAGGACTCAAAGATACTGTAGAGTTCCCATTCTCGATTAAGAGACTTCACAAGTTCATCAATGAGCTGAGCATGTTTTTCTTCAAGAGATTTTCTTTTAGACTCTTGAATATCAATAATCTCAGCAAATTTTTTTTAAGGTTCTGGTGAGTTCCATTTCAGTTTCTGACATAGTGTCAAATGTCACATCACAGGGAATGTTATCAGAATCTGATGGCAAAATTTTTCTACCTCGGGATTCGGAAGAATCAACTAAGGAGTTATCCTTTGAGGTAAGGCCAAGACATTCGGCATAATCTAAAACTTTAGGAGGTTTTTATATGCGTAAGAATGAGACAATCTTCTGTCCACAGATTCAGATTGCTACAAACACAGACTTATAAGGTCTTAAATGTGTTTGCTTCTCTGATACCAATTGAAAAAGTGGGGTCTAACAACCACACCCAATATTTTGTTTCGGCAATCTATATGGACTAACTCTAATATATTTCCAAGAGAATCAACTAGACAGTTAGACTCAATCAAGGAAAATACATCCAAGAGTTATATCTTTGTTTCTCAATGTAATCAGCAAATCAAACAGATAGAAATCCTTGAGCCTGATTATTATGAGAAACAACTTGAACGGTACCAAAGACTAATGTTCAAGTATCAATCAATTTATATCAACAACCAAAGGTTGGATTATCTAATTGATTGAACTACGCACAACCTGTGATATTTTAATTATATATAAAATATAATGCGAAAAAGAAATAACAAAGACACCAGAAATTTTGTTAACGAGGAAACCGCAAATGCAGAAAAACCCTGGGACCTAGTCCAGATTTGAACACCGCACTGTATTAAGCCGCTACAGACTAACTCTTAAACTCTCAAAAAACCCTCAATCTTATTATTAACTTCTTGCTTCGTTACAATTACAAATGAATGTATCACTGCCTATTTATAGGCACTACTAGACCGACTACCTTATTACCTGGAATACTCTAGAGAACACTACAACTGTGCCCATGTAGGACCTTCTTTACATAACAATTTGACTTTACAAACTGTTCATACTATAGAACTTTCTAGACGCGACCTACTCTAGCTATTCTACAGTTTTCTAAACTATTTTACTAACAGACTAACTAAATGACTCTTTAGTTGTCCCAACTTCGGTAATTCATTGTGTAGAGTTTTCTACACTTCTCTGACTTAATCTAGACAAATCTTGATTACAAATTACAATTTCCAACAAATACTCGGTTGCATCTCCGAATTTCAACCCAAACAGCTATTCATTAGCGAACCTTGTGAATCATGTATTCAAATTGAAACTAAAACTAAATTATATTTAGTCAACTAGTGCTGGTTATTGGTGGATTTATATTCAATATATAACCGAGTTTGATTTGTACATGTTACCTAATCTTCTCCGAAGGTCGTACGTTTCCCAGCCTATGACCCCCCTGTCAGATCAATCATCTATGATTCTATAGTGCGTGTTAACATGTAACCTATCAAAAATAATTATAAAAACTGCATATATATACTATATATAGAGAGAAGGGGGAGGGAGGGAGCGATTTTGCTACTTGAACAGCTAAATAACAGCTGAATGCCCGCGAATACTGATGTGTCAATGCTGTTTCGGAGAGAGACATTTTTACTATTAACACGTCACCGGTAATTGAAAACAATTTTTTTTTTAAGAAAAACCGTCGGATTTATCTAACGGGTAAAATGGAATATTATAAAAATAAAAATAGAAATGTGGCAACAGGAAAGTCGGGTTCTTCTTCTTCCTAAAACAATGGTTTTTCCAGCAACAAAAAAATCGTTCTCTTTGAAGAAGCAATATTTGTAGTGGTGTCTGCGTCGAGTGGAAGGAGAGTGAACTATATGCGTGTTTGCATCGAGTTTCTCAGATATTATTATGTCTGTAATGGCCTTTATATATTCTGCATCAATCGAGTTTTTATTGTTGCATATTTATAAGCAGAAAACCCCTTTAAATATATGGAAATAGAAGCATTTTTAAGTTAAAATGTCTGGAGTTGTTTTTTAATCAATTTTTAATAGCAGATGCGTGGAGTTGTTCCCTGGGTAGGATGAATACATGGTGAAATTACAGTGGTTAGGCACAACTTTCACACAACTTAACATCTTCTCTCTCGAACAGAATAAAGTTGTTTAGATGGGATTTGGAAGGAGCAATGAAAATAGAGATGTATTGCGTACATCATATACTTATCTTCTCAGATCTCAATGTTATCCGTCATAATATAAAAAGAAATTTCATCGCATCAAGTCCATAATTTCTATTTCTCTAAGTTATCGGAAATAGCAAATCTATGATAAGGAATCTCAACGATTCCCTGGAACACATCTTCTGATATTATTGAAACTTCGGTCCTCAAAAATACATCTTGGACTTCAAATTTTGATTTTGTTGTGAAGAAGAACAAAAGGGAAAGAGGTCACGAATCATGATTTTGATGTGAAGAAGAACAAAAGAGAAAGAGATATAGTTTTTAATATTCGATATTACCTGTTAGATAAATCGGACGGCTGTCTAAATTTTTTAGTTTTATTTCTTAATTACCGGTGACGTGTTAATAGGAAAAGATGTCTCTCTCCAAAACAGCATTGACACATCCGCATTCGCGGTCATTCTGCTGTTATAGAGCTGTTCAAGTAGCAAAATCCAGGGAGGGAGGTCAAAAGTAGTTCTAACCAAACCGTGGAGAGAAAAAAACAAACACCTAGACAATCGGTTCATACAGCAGCATAATTGGTGTCTTTTTTTACACCAATTATCAACACAAAGATCTTTGTTTATTTACACCAACTAATTTTTTTTTTTACAATCGGTTGATAATCGGTGTATGAACTAAGACTTCACACGAAGGCCAGCCCATTTAAACCGTTTTGTGTTGCTGTCCACTTTGGTTTACCATCTTAGGAAGGAAAATACTTCAGAGGATCATGGCTAGGATGATGTTCCATAAGTGCAGCATTTCTTTGTCCGTATCTTCACGCTGCCAGGTCTCATTAAGTTGCATAACAGTCTTTGGCATAACAAATTTCCAGTCTATTGATCGAATTTTAGATAGTGGTAAGAAATGAGGTTGTCGTTCACTCGGATTTGTAGAGATTAAAGTTTTTAAAAATACTAAATAAATATATACAAAGATATTAAACAATGGGCGAGAGGTATTGAGACTAAGGATTTGGCCAATTCTCATGCATGTGGTTCAATTTATTTATTCTCAACAATTATAACCCAAATAAAATATGGTATGGTGACTCTTATTTTTGCCTAAGTAGATTCTCAAAAGATTAGTTGTAAATCCTAAGCATGATGTATCAAAACATTTAAGCTAAGCATACATCATCAAATTAAATGACAACTAATTAATCAAAATCATTTTTCAATTATATTAATGCAAAAGTCATAAAGAGGATAAATTAAATTTACCATATGATGAAAATCGACTCCCTCCGTCATCCCAATGTTGGGGTTTAGCTCCTCATGGTAAAAACATGCTCAAAAGATAGAAACATGGATCAAAAGTTGTTTTTATTGAAGTAGAATAATAATACAGCAAATCTACAACGCTTAATGGTCGTTACAGAAGTCACCGTTACAATTGAAGTGCTGTTAATAAACGATAAATTGGTTATGCTGTTGAAGAACGATACATCTTTGCGACTGTTCCGTGTGGGTCAATGTTCTTCGTCTCCTTCTTCCCTGCACCAGCAGAAAACAGCAGTAGGAAGCTTGCTGTTCGTCTTGATTTCTCACTCCTCAGCCCTCCTAAAGTCCCCAAACTCTCGACACTCCTTCTATATGACCTAACCAATCTATTTATATCAAAAATACCGATTTAATCTCTCCAAAATCTTCCAAAATCTCTTCCTTTCTCTTCATGGAAAAGTTGCGGCAATTTCTTGTTTTAGAATTTATACACGTTTCTGATCTTTCGTTTTGACTCTAAACTCTTCCTTAGATAGATACAAATCTTTGGGAAGGTTTATAGCACTTTAATCTCTCTAAAATTTCCTAAAACAGGTCACACACGTGACTTTCCATATTTTGTTGTTGAGATAAAAATCCGTCGATTGAGCCAAGTTAATCGATTTCAACACCCATAATAGATTCCTAGACCCATAAGGAGTCTATCCTATGAAAATCAGAGGTTTAGTCGACCTCAAATACCTCCAAATCACTACCACCAAAACTGCCAGAAACATGTTTTCTGTTTTGGTTTTGGTTTCCCGCCAAAAACAGAATTTGAACGTGAAGGAGAAAGGTTACCCCTTATCCGTTGCTGGAGTCCGCATAACACTTGTCCCTTGGGTTGCATTTATTAACTTTTCGAGCCGATTTCTCCAAAATTGTTTATTGCCAAAAAATACCTACAAACACATAAAACACCATAATAAGTACAAGAATGGGTACTAACAATATACACAATAGAGATGAAAATAGACACATAAATGCGTCTATCAAATACCCCCAAACTTATTATTTGCTAGTCCCGAGCAAATCAAAACTACAAAATAAAATCCTAACTCACTGTCGCAGGCATCGCGATTGCACTTAGCGTGTGCAACAAGCCTTTAAACCCCTAGGTGTCCCTAGTGGCCGAGTTATAGTCTCGGGAGGGTTTACTAGAGATATACCCACAAAACCTTTACTCCAGACCCTAACTATCTACGCAGAACCTTGGAATGCACTAAAGAACCTCCTTGGTTGGCATACTTATTGATTACGGGAAGAAGTACCCTGATGCGAAATTCCAATTGCTGTATACGAGTTTGCACTCAAGCATACTAAATTCATATATAAGTGACAAAGCTCTACTCAGATAGTCGCACTATGGACATCAATATCCGGAATCAAACAAATCACATGAATAGATTAAGAAGATGGATATAGAAATAGATGGTTACGAATGGACTTCAATGCCAAGATGAACCTATGACCTAGTGGATTGAGATACTGGTCTTGACTAATATCAACACAACTGGCATATACAAGGGAACCAGTGGTCGACAATCCTAAATCTACATCAACTCAGCTGGCATATACAAGGGAACCAGTGGTCGACTTTATAAAAAACCTTTATTTATTATTATTATTTTAACGACATGATTAGATCTTTTGGATCCAAGCGCATGCTTCTTGTCAGCAGATTACATGGTAATTCCCATGGATCCTGTGTTCCACGCTTGTTTAGGTGACGGAGACAGGGAGAACACACACATATTGTTATCCAAGTGTTAATATTTATTCCGATTGGTCTAATTGGTCTGGTTTTTTTTTTTTTTTAGTAACTCAATCACTCTATTTCAACCCAACAGACATCAACATAAAAATTTGCAAAAACAAAAACAGAAGTAATAAGATGATTCCGAGATACGGTGAAACTATCATGTTATTTCTAACATCTGAGCTCTGTGCTTTTATGAATAAACTCTATATAGATGTTTCCATCCACTCAGATTGGTTCCTCAACTCCTGAAACCAAAATGCTTCCATCCACTTAGATTGGTTAGTGCCATCCTTAATAGGCATAAATTTCTAGGCTCTGGAGTTTATTTATTGCAACTAAAAAGTTTCTCCCATACCCCCAAACTTAAATCTAACATTGTCCTCAATGTTCTAAAGATGAAATTAAAAGCATGAACAAGGAGAAACTGTTACCATTTGAAGAAAAAGAGTTAAGGAAAGATATTACCGTGTTGCATGAGAATAGGTTACCTCCCAAGAAGCGCTAAGTTTAAAGTCTTAAGCCAGACATTGGAAAGGATTAGTCACCTCGAATCATATAACAGTAGTCGGAATAACTGTGGGTCTTCAAAACCAAATAGAGCTGACCAAAAGAAACTGTAATAAACCAAGAAAATGAACAAGACTAGCATGCCCTTATCTAGGTTCCTGATTAAGATATCTATATCTAATTGTGGTTCAGGTTCAGGTTCTATGAAAGGGTCTAAATAAAATATTTTCATTGGCTGCATTTCTTCATAGGTGGGATCCGAATTATTAGGTCCTAAAGTCTGGAAAAACTCATATAGGAACTTAGAAGCACACAATAATAACCTAAATAACTGAGGATCCTCTAAGTCAATCAGAGTTGACTTACATAATTAACCACAATGAAAGTAGTGGTAATTTTTAAGTAAATGTGTCGATTCTATTAAACCAAAGTACTTAGGCTTAGTCTCAGAAATTAATATTCAACACATTTGAAATATAAACGTTCCCACATTTGGAAGAAAACTATTTGGTGGGAAAACAAAGTAAATCTGGGTATCATAGCCTGGGCAAACCACATCAATCATAGGATGGGTTTCTATTAACTGAACTTCCTTATGAACATCACTAGGTTCAGGAAAACGTGTATGAAGATAATCTGTTAAAACGGTTGAGGCACATATGTCAAGTCTCAAGTGATGGACCTTTTTAAGAGTTAAAGCACATGGAGAATGATAATCACCCCCAAACTTAGAGTTTTCAGTGTCTCTAGTTAGACTAGTCACAATCTCCCTAATTTCTAGGTCATCAGATTCCTGAAAATAGGCAATTGACTCTTCTAAGTCAAGTTCATCCTCACTCATCTCTACGAGCATTTTCTTTGTCTAAGACTATTGTTTCTAAATCACTAGACAATAAAACAGTATTTTCAGAATAAACTCGTTCCTCTAAGACTATTATTGGCTTTGTAATCAAAAGGAAATACTACATCGTCTAAAACGGGGATATCTCTAGATAAATCCTCGTCCTTTTGAATAGGTGAATAATTATTAAAATTATTTGGATTTGAACTAGAAATAACATTATCATTATATAGCTCAATTGGAGTAACAAATTCCTGATCACTATGCCTACATATTTCAGATTCTTCATCAACACTATCCTCGTCATAATCATCATTGTAATAACATGAAAATGGTCGAACTTCATCTAAACTAGTGTTTCCAATGCTATCCTCGTCATCTTGATTATGCAAATAACTATCCTCATTTTCAAGGGTACTATTGGAAACACTATATTGGAAATCAAGATTATTTCGAGCAAGTCTTTCGTTCATCTCAGCCATTTGCTTGAGGGATTCCTCTATAGAAAATTCATTCAATGGTGCACTTCGTCTATTCATTTCCGACACAAACCTATTTGTCTGCTCAGTTAACTGCTTAAGAGACTCTTCTAAGGATATGGAAGGATCATAAATAGGAACAGAAGGATCATAATAAGAACTAGTTTTCAACAGTTTGATTGTATTGTCCAAAGATGAGGTACTAGCACTATAATAATCCTTATTTTCTTGCTCGTATGACCGGTGTGTGTGTGGATAGTAATTGGGCTCACCATGGTATGAACCATAACCTTCAAAAGGTTGGTGTTCCCAATCACTATTTACACTATGGTCGTAATATGAATAATGTCCATTTTGAAACTCAGTCGGATATTCATTGTATTGGCTATTGTAATACAAGTTCGACATTCTAACTGCAAGGGAAATCTAAACAATCACAAACAAGGCTGACTTGACAAAATCAATCCTATAAAATCTAGTAAACAACAAGCATGATGGCTCTCGTAGATTGTTTCTAGACCAGCTTCTACTCTTCCAAAAGGAAACTGGGTACAATTTTAGCAAACCTCGTAGGACGATCCGAATAAAGTAAGTCAAAGTGATAGACGCATTTATGTGTCTATTTTCATCTCTTTTGTGTGTAGTATTAGTACACATTTTTATACTAATTTTGGTATTTTATCCCTTTGTAGG
>JAJJMB010009609.1:9069-49613 GCA_023531105.1 Papaver atlanticum | reverse complement strand
AGAGCGATTAGCTGGACATAGTCATTATTGCTTCTTAGATGGCTACTTCGGATATAATCAGATCGTTATTGCCCAAGAAGACCAAGAGAAAACCACTTTTACCTGTTCCTTTGGTACCTTTCGTATAGACGCATGCCTTTCGGGCTATGTAATGCCCCTGCAACTTTTCAGCGTTGTATGATGAGCATATTTTATGATATGGTAGAACGGTTTTTAGAGGTCTTTATGGATGATTTTTCAGTGTTTGGTTCATCTTTCGATGAGTGCTTGCATCATTTGACATTAGTGTTGACTAGGTGTAAGGAAAAGAATTTAGTACTTTCTTAGGAAAAATGCCATTTTATGGTTAAATCAGGAATTGTGTTAGGGCACATCGTATCTTCTAAGGGTATAGAGGTAGACAAAGCTAAATTTGACCTTATTAAGACTTTACAGGTCCCAAAAACCATAAAAGATATTAGGTCATTCCTAGGGCATGCAGGATTTTATCGTCGATTCATTAAGAATTTTAGCTTGATTTCTAGACCTCTTTGCATTTTGCTTGCAAAAGATGTTAAGTTTGTCTTTGATGATGAGTGTTTAGAGGCTTTTGAGAAGCTTAAATTTACTCACTACCGCCCCCATAGTCCAGGCACCTAACTGGAACCTATCCTTTGAGATTATGTGTGATGCTTCAGATTATGCTATAGGCGTTGTGTTAGGACAGCGAGAAAACAAATTACTTCATGTGATTTACTATGTTAGCAAAACTCTTAATGATGCTCAACTGAACTATACAACTACCGAGAAGGAACTGTTAGCAATCGTGTTTGCCTTGGATAAGTTTAGATCCTATCTGTTAGGTTCTAAGGTTGTAATCTATACCGATCATGCTGCTTTGAAATACCTTTTGTCTAAGAAGGATACTAAACCCAGATTGATTAGATGGATCCTATTGTTGCAAGAATTTTCTCTAGATATTAGAGACAAAAAGGGTGCAGAAAATGTAGTAGCAGATCACTTGTCTAGGCTAGTTGTTGATCATTCTAATGATTCCCTTCCTATAAGGGATAGCTTTCCTGATGAACAATTGTTCTCTGTTTCCCAATCACCTTGGTATGCACATATAGTGAATTAACTTGTTACTGGTCGAATGCCTCAACATTGGGGTAAACAAGATCGTTCGAGGTTTTTAGCCGAGGTTAAGCATTTCTTTTGGGACGATCCTTATCTGTTTAAGTATTGTCCAGACCAGATTATCAGGAGATGTATACCTGAGAGTGACCAGTCTAGTATTATCTCCTTTTGTCATGAACATGCATGTGGGGGTCATTTTAGTGATAAAAAGACTGCTGCTAAGATATTGCAGTGTGGATTTTACTGGCCATCGTTGTTTAAAGACTCCCATAATCATTGTGTTTCTTGTGAGCGTTGCCAGAGGTTAGGAACCATTTCCCGTAGAAATATGATGCCTTTGAACTCTATTTTAGTGATTGAGGTCTTTGATGTGTGGGGCATTGATTTTATGGGTCCATTTCCTAATTCATTTGGCTATCTTTACATACTTGTCACTGTAGACTATGTGCCTAAGTGGGTTGAGGCGGTTCCGTGTAGAACAAATGACCACAGGGTCGTAGTTAAGTTTTTGAAAGAGAATATACTTACACGTTTCGGTACGCCGCGAGCTATAATTAGTGATGGAGGTTCACACTTTTGTAATAGACCGTTTGCTCTGTTAATGAAACAATATGGTATTACCCATAAAGTAGCTACCCCATATCACCCACAGACTAGTGGTCAGGTAGAGGTTTCCAATAGGGAAATTAAGCGTATTCTAGAGAAAAGAGTTAATCCTAATAGGAAAGACTGGTCGTCGAGGCTTACTGATGCCTTATGGGCTTACCGTACTGCGTTTAAGACACCCATTGGAATGTCACCCTATCGTTTTGTTTTTGTCAAGGCATGTCACCTTCCTGTTGAGTTAGAGCATAGAGCCTACTGGGCTATTAAGAAGCTAAACTTTTCACTTGACAAGGAAGGAGCTCACAGAAAGCTCCAGATCAATGAGTTGGACGACATTCGTAGAGATGCATACGATAGTGCTAAGGAGTATAAGAACAAAATGAAACTTGTGCATGATAGGAATATTTTACGAAAGTCATTTTTTCCAGGTCAAAAAGTTCTTCTGTATGACACTCGTTTGCATCTATTCCTCGGGAAGTTGCGCTCTCGGTGGACCGGTCCTTTTTTGGTCCGTACTGTTTTTCCTCATGGCGCTATTAAGATTGAGACACCAGACGGTAGTTATTCTTTAAAGGTTAACGGTCAGAGATTGAATCCCTTTTTAGAGCCTTTTCCTACAGGTGATGTTGAGGAGGTCCCTCTGGAGGAATATGTGTGTGTTCTCCCTGTCTCCGTCGCCTAAACAAGCATGGAACGCAGGATCCACGGGAATTACCATGTAATCTTCTGCCAAGAAGCATGCGCTTGGATCCAAAAGATCTAATCATGTCGTTAAAAAAAAATACATAAATAAATAAATGGGTGTTCAATAAATCGACCGCTGGTTCCCTTGTATATGCCAGACGAGTTGATCTAGAATTAGGATTATCGACCACTGGTCCACTTGTATATGCCAGTTGTGTTGATATTAGTCAGACCGGTATCTCAATCCATTAGGATAGGTTCATCTTGGCAGAGGACTTCAGACAGATATGAGAAACACCGTTCACCTAGTCAACATCAAAACCATCTATGTTTTTTTATATCCATTTCTTAATCTATCCATGTGATTTGTTGACTCCGAATATTGATGTCCATAGTGCAACTATCTGAGTAGAGCTCTGTCACTTATATATGAATTTTAGTATACTTGAATGCAAACTCATATACAGCAATTGGAATTTCGCATCAGGGTATTTCCTCCCGTAATCACTAAGTATGCCAACCAAGGAGATTCTTTAGTACATTCCAAGGTTCTGCGTAGATAGCTAGGGTCTGGAGTAAAGGTTTTGTGGGTACACCTCTGGTAAACCCTCTCGAGACTATAACTCGGCCACTAAGGCCACCTAGGGGTTTAAAGGCTTGTTGCACATGCTAAGTGCAATCGACGATGCCTGCGACGGTGAGTTAGGATTTTATTTTTTGTAATTTTGATTTGCTCGGGACTAGCAAATAATAACTTTGGGGGTATTTGATAGACGCATTTATGTGTCTATTTTCATCTCTTTTGTGCATAGTGTTAGTACCCATTTTTGTACTAATTTTGGTATTTTATCCCTTTATAGGTATTTTTGGAGAAATAGGCTTTTGCGGCAAAATTGGCTCGAAAAGTGGTTTTTGTGCTCATGGGAGAAAATTACTAAGGGGCACCCAGATTACTAAGGGGTATCCACTTGCCATTCGCACCCATGGTTTGGTGGCTATATATAGGTTGATTCGAGTCATAAAAGGAAGGACGTACACTGGGAACACTTTGGGGGAAGTTTAGAGCCTTAGAGAAAGCCAGAAAATCAGAGACGAAATTGTTTTCTGCTGCTGCTGCGAAGAAGGATCGAAGAACATAAGATGCACATACAAAAGTCGCAGAGGAAGGCTTATTTTCAGTGACAACGAGTTTCTATCGTTCCTGCCTGCAATCACCGAAGCCTTTCAGCAACGATTCAGTCGTCTGTTTTAGACTTTCAGCGACTAGAGTATACTCCTTTCTCCCGTTTAATCAATTTTTGAGCTATAAACATATATTTTGAGAACATGATTAATATGAGGAGCTAAACTCCATTGCTGAGGCGATAGAGGAAGTTATTTTTCCAACAAAAAGTGCTATATTTATTTATTTAAATTATTTTTATGATTATTTTGCCTTGATTGATAATTGTTTGAATGATTTTTGTTAAGCAATTGTTATTTCTTTTGATAGAGCATGCTTAGCCATAGGTTCTTGATGTCCTATACTTTTGATTTACACTTGTTATTTTGAAAATCTACATGTTGCAATAGTTTAGAATCAAATTAAACGCAAAAATTGAATAAATATAAATATTGGATTTAATCACTTTGAACTTGGAAAATAATGGAATCTTGGCCTCAGTGTTCTTTTAATATTGATAACATCTTTTGTCTGAGTTTGTTATAATTTTTAGTGAGTTTGCTATTTTAGTTTTAAAATTTAAGTCTAAAAAAATTCTTCACAAGTTCGAGCAACGAATCTTTTTACCACTACAACTACAAAAAATTCATCTCGAAGAGAAGTAGAAGAAGCTCAGAGGAGCTTTGATACCCCCACCTCTTTGGCAACGCTTCCCTGGGTTACAAGGCGGCTCTAATCGACTTCCAGTAATCTTCCTGAAGTTTGAGCTAGGCTAACAAAATACCCAATACGATCCTTTTGAACTATTTTCCTATAGGCTCGTTACCTTATCGGTCTTGTTTTAGTCAAAATTTTAAGGCGGGCAAGAAGAGAACGGTGATGAAATCCGAACCCTTATCTTGTATGGCCTGGCCTTGCCCTTTACTAGGAAATTAAAGTCCGTATTCAAAACATCAACATATATGCACCTTAAGGAAGACAGTAAACCCGCTGACAGGGGATTTGCGGGTGTTACCTCCCGTACCAGACGGGCGATGAAAAGTTTCTAGTCGACTCGGTCCATTGATTCCTGTGTCAGTGTACGAACCCGAGGGGCCGAGACGATATCATAATCGTCGTCCTTCCCTGCAAACAGTTTATATTTAAATTTTTACCTTTCCGTAGGGTTTAAAAATAATTAAAGTCCAAATAATGTCCCAAAAATTAAAATAAAAAATGTCTAAAAATAAAATAAATAAATAAATAAAATCCTATTTACAGTTTCTAAAAATAATAAAAAATAAAATCTATAAAAAAAATCTAAAAATAAAAAATAAAAATAAAAATAAAATAAGTCCCTCGTCTTCTTTCCGTTGTTTTCGCTTTAAGCTTTAGCTCCAAGTCTTTATGAAATCACCAAACTCTTTGACAACTTCTTTTTCTTTTTGATCCAAACTCCAAAATCTGTAGCACACAGACAAATACCCAAAGAAACGTAAAAAAGAACAAAGAAAAATAAATCTAAAAACTCTGAATCTAAAAATAGATCCGCGTCGGCGGCGCCAAAAATTGATCTAATTTTAGATAGTGGTAAGAAATGAGGTTGTCGTTCACTCGGATTTGTAGAGATTAAAGTTTTAAAAAATACTAAATAAATATATACAAAGATATTAACAATGAGCGAGAGGTATTGGGACTAAGGATTCGGCCAATTCTCATGCATATGGTTCAATTTATTTATTCTCAACAATTATAACCCAAATAAAATATGATATGGTGACTCTTATTTTTGCCTAAGTAGATTCTCAAAAGCTTAGTTGTAAATCCTAAGCATGATGTATCAAAACATTTAAGCTAAGCATACATCATCAATTTAAATGACAACTAATTAATCAAAATCATTTTTCAATTAATATTAATTCAAAAGTCATAAAAAGAATAAACTAAATTTACCATATGATGAAAATCGACTCCCTCCGTCGTCCCAATATTGGGGTTTAGCTCCTCATGGTAAAAATATGCTCAAAAGATAGAAACATGGCTCAAAAGGTGTTTTTATTGAAGGAGAATAATAATACAGCGTCTGCAACGCTTAATGGTCGTTACAGAAGTCACCGTTACAATTGAAGTGCTGTTAATAAACGATAAATTGGTTTTGCTGTTGAAGAACGATACTTCTTTGCGACTGTTCCGTGTGGGTCAATGTTCTTCGTCTCCTTCTTCCCTGCACCAGCAGAAAACAGTAGCAGGAAGCTTGTTGTTCATCTTGATTTCTCACTCCTCAGCCCTCCTAAAGTCCCCAAACTCTCGACACTCCTTCAATATGACCAAACCAATCTATTTATATCAAAAATACCGATTAAATCTCTCCAAAATCTTCCAAAATCTCTTCCTTTCTCTTCACGGTAAAGTTGCGGCAATTTCTTGTTTTAGAATTTATACACGTTTCTGATCTTTCCTTTTGATTCTAAACTCTTCCTTAGATAGATACAAATCTTTTGAAAGGCTTATAGCACTTTAATCTCTCTAAAATTTCCTAACACAGGTCACACACGTGACTTTTCATATTTTGCGGTTGAGATAAAAATCCGTCGATTGAGCCCAGTTTAATCGATTTCAACACCCATATTAGATTCCTAGACCCATAAGGAGTCTATCCTATGAAAATCAGAGGTTTAGTCGACCTCAAACTCCTCCAAATCACTACCACCAAAACTGCCAGAAACATGTTTTCTGTTTTGGTTTTTGTTTTCCGCCAAAAATAGAATTTGAACGTGAAGGAGAAAGGTTACCCCTTATCCGTTGCGGGAGTCCGCATAACACTTGTCCCTTGGTTTGCATTTATCAACTTTTCGAGCCGATTTCTCCAAAAATGTTTATTGCCCAAAAATATCGACAAACACATAAAACACCATAATAAGTACAAGAATGGGTACTAACAAAATATACACAATAGAGATGAAAATAGACACATAAATGCGTCTATCATCTATCTCCTTAAGGAAAGGATTCCATAACTGTTCACCAAAACTTACGAATCTTTTTTTTTTAGTTGCAAAGGGCAAAATAGATTAAAAAAAATCAACTCTTTACCAAGAAGGTTAGGAGCTGAAATGAAAAAAAATACACTGAAAAGCTCAATTATAGCAGAACTCTTAAAAAACCAAATAAAAAACTGAAAGCTAACCTAGTACATTATAGCTTCCCAATTGTACAAAACTGTATTCAAATGGATTCCTCGGAAGATTTATGTTCTTAAACACCAGTTGTATATAAAAATATTAACTGAGCTAATAATCTTCTCCAACGTTTTGTACTTCCCGTTAGAAAGCCTTCCGTTTTTCTCAATCCAAAAAGCCCACCATACTACAAAGGGAATGATATCCCAAATGTAGTTTCTAATAGTTGAAGTTGAGGTTTTTCTTGTCTTCCATTCCCAAATGGTATGTCTCACTGAACCTTGAAAAACCCATTGCAACCCATAACACTTCAGAAAGAAAAGCCACACACTCCTAGTTGTTTCACAATGCAAAAAAATGTGTTGATTTGACTCCGCTGCTTTCTTGCAAAGCAAACACCCATTTACCATAATGGAGTTTCTATGTGTATCTAACGTAGGGGCTGCATCGTAACACAAAGTCCAGATGAAAAAAATTACCTTTTGAGGGATTTTTGGGTTCCATAAGCTTTTGTACGGAAAGAGTAGCAAACCATCAATCTCCAAAGCGCTATAACATTCAACAACAGAGAATGCACTCCTTCCTTGATGCCATATTCTTTTATCTTCTCCCCAACTCCAAAGTTGAATGTAGAAACCAGATTTAGAAGATGCACAACCTCAACAATTTCTTCTTCTTTTAGAAGACTACAAAATGCGAGATTCCAACTTCTATCACCATTGTTGATAATCACCAAATCACTAATAGTAGCATCCTGCAATCTACATATCTTGTACAGACTAGGAAAAAGAGACTGTAAGGTATGCCCATTTAACCACTTATCTTTCCAAAAAAGGACCCTGTCACCCGAATTAACTTGTAAATTGGATTTTTGTTTTACCTCTTCAGTAGACTTCAAGATGCCCGCCCATAAACTCTTCCCTACAGGACGGTTTGTTTGATTTGGGAAACGACTCCAAAGTCCATAAAACTTACAATCGGTATAAGTTTATATTAAGATTCGTCATCTATTACGACTTAATCAATCAGTAAGAGAATAAACGACTCCAATCTAGTCTCATTTTTGGTAGTTTAACATCATGCATCCGTAAGATTCATTAAATACACAAGGTGTCTTAAAAAAGTTTAGCATTAAGATGAATTTGTTGGCCATCCAGTTCTCCATAAAATAGGATGACCATATGTAGAGTGGAGGATCCATTAGAAAATGCTGAAAAAAATATATAGTTCGCTATACGAGTTTTTGAAAAAGAAGTCCAACCCATGCACCGGCTAAACCACCTACAACTAAACAATGGTTTAAAGCAAACGGAGGAAAGAAGAGGAACACAATTGCTAAATTGCAAATTGGAGGCACTGACTGCTTTGATTCAAGTATTATCAATGAAGAAATCAGAAGCTATTACATTAATCTTTTCTCTCAACAGTATGGTGTGGACTCAGATATGGATAATTTACACTTTCCAAAAGTTCATTTAGAGAAGAGGGATTGGCTGGAAAGAGGGTTCACTGAGGAGGAAGTGTGGAACTGCACCATATGGCCCATTTTGCAACATTCTGAGTTTTGGGTGTGCAACGGATATAAACATTGCAAACATTTTTTCGTTCCGTTGTACTAAATCGTATTATATCGGACGGGAAATAAGAAAGCTAGGACACGCTAGTACTTTAGCTAAATCATTGAGGGCTTAAATGTCTACTACAATTGACCTTTTTCTAATTAACTCAATTACTTATCTTTTATCTTCTATTTTCTCATCAGACTCTCTCTCTCTCCCGAATCTCACCCTTTTCCCTTTACTTTACTTTTTTTTTCTGATAAACCGAGATCCCTAAAAATCAAACTCGGTCTCTCAAAATTGAGAGCTATCTTTTCTAAACGCTCATCTAATAAATCGAAACCCATATTTCAGAAATCAAACCCTTGGTTTACTTCAGCAAGGGTGAGTAATTGAGCATAGAGAAACCCTAGATTTACTTCAACCTCCCATTACTATACTGCGGTTTCTTGTTTTTGTTATCAAGGAACTAATTATTGGGTGGGGATCGATTGGCGAGACAAAACCGACAACAAAAGAGATCAGAAAATAATCTGATTTGGGTTTTTATTTGTCTTTTCCTGAGGTACTAGTTAATCATTTTTTTTTTTTTTTTTTTTTTTGGGTTTAGTTGTTCTTTGATTTTGATTGTTTCTGGAAATAATTTAAACCAGAAGCTTAAGATTTGTTGTTCTTTTTAATTTACGTTTTTTTAATCACTTTTTGGATCTGATTCATTTTACAACTTTGGGATTTTTTGTTTTATTTCTCTTAACATGGTGCAAAGACGATGTTGCTTGCAATCTTTTTGGTAAAGATTTTGTGTTATTTTAAAATTTAATTTTAGATTTTGTGTTGTTTGTAATTTAAAAGCATGGGTAAATTTTAATTTCAGTTCCATTCTATGAATTCTTAGGTTTGAGGTTGGGCCTTTTAATAAAGTGACCACCTTTTTGAACTCTATATAAGAAACTGGTCGTTTTTTTGAATCTTTATATAAACTGGCCGATATTGATATTTTTCATCCCGTTTTATTCAAAAAACGGTTTTAGGTAGTTAAATGTCTACGTGGCAGTTAACCTGCTAGGTAAAAGACAACTTATCCCTCGTCGGAGTTGGTAACCAAACCGGGATCGAGTCAACTCAGTGACTCGTTACACGTGAAGTAAATGTGCTAGCCTTTGTAACAGTCGGATTGTAACGGTCGGATTGTAACGGTCTTCTTCAGCTTCATTCATATAAATTAGGCCTTATTGCAGAGAAGAACCCTAGTGTTTCTCTTACTCAACAGATCAAAAAAAAAAAAAAAAAAAAATTGAGACATGAGCCAAAGTGAAGTAAACTCTTCAGGCAGCAGCAGCAACAACAAGGTAAGATTAAAAAAAAAACTAATTTCATGTTCTATCTGTGAACAGGGAAGTCATGATCCAAAGGTATGTCCTTGGATTTATTCCAGGTGCAAATATATACCATGTAATGGTATAAGGCAACTATTGTGTTAAAAAACAAAAGAAACAAATGGAAAAATGTTTTTGAAGTGTTCAATTCCAACCTGTCAGTACTTTGAATGGTTTGACGATGCCATGGATCCTGTCAAATGCAAGAAGGTGAAATTACCAGTAGATAATGGTTGTTACGCTTGCGGAGAATCTGGTGACTGTTTTAAAAACTGCCCACTGCAAAATCAAACCTGCAACAAAGATCACTGCAAATCAAAGATGGAGATGAAATTTTGCAAGAATGAACACAACAAGAACATAACATACCTCACTTGTACAGATTGTGATGGTTTTAAGTGGGTCTCAGATGAAGTCTTCATTGCTGCAAAAAACAGAATTATGCATTCAAGTTTACAACTTAATGCCATATGTAAGGAACTCAACAATCTGAAAATGTAACCTGCAAATGTACTAATAAACAACCTGCCACTTTTCATTCATCACAAACACTGTCTTAAAAAAACTGCAAACACAAAAAAGAGAATAAAAAAAACATATCTCAAATCATTTCTTCTTGGCCTTTCCAATTCCCCTACCCTTTCCTTGTTTTATATTCTGAGATACAGATCCAATGCCAAAGAAGTTCTGAGAAAGGTTATTTCCTATAGATGCTGGAGTAGAAGATGGTGTTATAGATGGCAGACTCATAGGTGTTGTAGAAGCTGGATTAGAAGATGGTGCTGCCAAGGGATGACTGCCAGGAGCCGTAGAATATTTACCAACAAATGATGCAATTCCCTTCTTCTTGTTTGACTTAGTTGCACCCCTAACTCTGGTGGTTTGACTTGTCTCTATGTTGGTGAAGGTGAAGTTTTCTGCATCACATTCAGTCCTTTGCCTCTTTGCAGTTGGATTAGATCCCACTTGACCACAAGCACATGTTCTTTTGTTGTGATTCGTAATCTTTCCATATTTCCCACACCTCCTTTTTCTCTTCTCAACACTAGGTTCATCATAACTTCTTACCCTCTTGCTTTTGGGTCTTCCTGGTTTCCTACTGTGGGAGGGTTCAAGATCTTCCTGTCCATTTTTGGCTGGAAGAAGAAAGAGGGGTGAGATAAGATAAGATATGGGAGATAGTTGATGGTTATAGAAACCCTAAATACATAAAAGGGAATCTACAAAAGTAAAAGTAAATGCACTTACATCAATGTAGTTGAGAATATAAATAAGGCATATAGTTACAAATTTAAGAAAAAAAGTACCTGAACCCATTCACTTTTATCATCTAGTGGTGCAAAAGTTGGTGCATATGTGGCCTTATAGTTCTCTACTGAATAATACTCACTGCAGTACCTGCTCAAGCAGAGTATTTAAAGGTTAGTGCCAGATACATTTAACTAGAAAAGTAACAACAAACTAGAATGGAGAATTAAAAAAAACTAGACAAGGTACAAATTTAAAAAAGAAAAATCTTACTTTCTCCATTGTGGCCTTATGGTATGCAATGCACTCACTGCATGCATACAGGGGAACCCCCTCAACTGCCACTGCAAACAAGAGCAAGTCTTGGCAAGGATGTTCATTGTGAACACAGAGTTCTTTGGACTAGTCACCATATATAACTCTCCAACCACACAAGGGTCAACACCATAATCAGTCATAAAATCCAACATTTTCTTAATCAACTTAAGAGCATTAGGAACCAAATTTCCATCTATCCATGATGCAGATGCAGTCCTCCTATTGTACCATGTACCCATCACTAAGTTAGCATACATTATGGCTATCATTATAATTGGTTTGTTTCTCATCTTGCAGATCATATTTTTAAAAGACTCTGAAAAATTGTTGTTCATATGTTCACAATAATGAATAGGGTTAAAAAGGCCCTGGACCATGTAGAAGGATCTTCTCTCCTAAGATAATCACCAGCTGCAGCATTCTCTTTCACAATATTGTCAAAATGTTCCTGCCCAGCCAATATATTGATAACAAATATCAAACAGTGCATAACCAAATCAAAAACTAGCTTAACTTTCCTGTCAAACAGTGCATAAAACCAATAACAACTACCTGAAAATGCTTTTCTTTGTATGCTTTGCCTGCATTCCACAAAGAACAGTATAAATCAAGACCCTTGTAATACTTATTGAAATTTTTGTATAAATGTCTGCATTTTAACACATTGCAATTAAAGTAAGGCCTTTAACTGATCAAGTATACAAAAGTTAAAGTTAAAAAAGAAAGTTACCTCCAATAGTATCTGTGGTGATGGCCCGGGAAGATTATAGCAACAACTTCCAATAAACCTTTTTGCCTATCTGAAATGAAAGCCACTTTCACTGGATGTGATAATATTGCAGACTTCAAATGCTTCAAAAAAGTGATCCAATTCTCCTTTGTTTCAGCTCTGCATACCATAATTCCTAACATTACTAACCCATTCTGTCCATCAAGTGCAGTTGCAGCCATCAATACTCCTCCAAACTCTCCTGTTAGATGGAAGGCATCAAGCCCTATAACTCCCCTGCATGCCTTGCAAAAACCTCTCATTGCAGGTTCAAATGAGAGTGTCATACTTTCAAATGTGTTTTCCTTAGTGTCAAATGTGAACTTAGCAACAGGGCCTTCATTACACTTGGTAAACATGCTGCAAAAGGCTGGTACTTCATTGTAGCTCTCTTTATAATTACCATATAATGACTCTAAAACTAGATTCATAGCCTTCCATGCACACTGATATGGTATATTAACACGCTTTTCAGCTAAGAAGTCTTCCTTGATTTTATAAGGGTCTGGAACAACTTTTTTAGGCTTATTCTTCATCTGATCAAGAACAAAATCCTTTACAAAATGAGGATCAGCAGATCTATTCCTATTTTTGTGATCCCCTTCACACTTGTGTTCCAAATTTATTTTCCTAAGAACAAAAGTATTCTCACCCTCCTTCTTGCTAGCATACACAAACCAAGGACAATCATGTTCTTTCTTAAACCTACACTCAGCCTTAATTCTAGAGGGAGCACTTCTATCCAACCTAAATTGACACTTATTAAGAATACAAAAACCTCTGAGATGTTTCTTAAATGCTTGCTTACTTTCAAATCTAGTTTTTACCTCCATTTTGGTAGGATCTACAGGAGTAAATACCTCTTCTTCAGGGAATAGATCTCCATCATGCTCACCCTTCATGTACTCACCAAAATCATCATCAAAGTCATCCATGTAAGTAGGTCTTTAATCCACATCCTTACCTGCACATTCAAGATCGACATCAGTACCATATAATAAGTTACAAATTAAAATAACTGAAATAAATTTATAAATGAAATATACCTTTTTCTTTGTTTTCTTCTTCTTCTTCTCCTTCTTCATTGTCTTATTCACTGTCTTCTTGCTCTTCTTCATCTGACCCATACTCAATGTCTTCATTACTGTCATAAAATGGAGCAGCATTTGGATCCTCAATTGGGTGACATTCATCTATTTTAATGTTTTCTAACTGAATATTCTCTACATCATCATCAAAGTCAGTGGCTTGGGATGGTTTTGACTGAATGCAACTAGCATGAGAATTTTTGAGAATAGGTACCTCTTCATCTTGTTGTAGCAAATCTGTGAAACTCAGCTTTCTTGATACACCTTCTGCTGATTTATCCACACTATTTATCCTTGGAGATCTTCTAGGAGTGATTCTTACTAACTCTCTTCTTTGGTGTAGTCTTTGGAGACCCAAACTGTGTATCCTTCATCCCCATCCACAAACATATACACCCATCATCATTCACATAAGAATCCTCCCAAAAATTATCAAAATCATCATTATTTAGCAATGGCTGTGACATACAGGGATCCTTAAACAAATATAAACAATTCTTCTCCTTAGACCAATCCAAAGACAATCTAGAATACACCATATACTCAACCTTCCTCAACTCTGTTTCATCTCTATGACACTCAGGAAATACCAAAGTCTCATTCCTTGGCTCCACATAAACACTAATATTCCTCAATTTGAATAGACTGCAACACAAATAAAAAAAGAACAAACATCAGATAAAACCCCCACTGAAACTAATTAGAACACATATACACCAAATCCCCCACTGCACATCTGAATTTCAATTACAGTAAATTAGTACGCTTTTTTGTCCATATCTGCCGCTATAAGTAAATCATTATGGAACCTTCATCTAGTTGTAATAAACAACTAGAACATGAAGAAAATGTCTGCATTTAAACAAGTCTGAAAATTACAGCAAGTAAACCTCCACATGAATATGAGAAACCACATAATGTCCATATAAAACCTTAACCTTGACACATTAATCTTCTACCATGCCATAAGATCTTTATTTAGTCCAACTAAATGGCTACAGAATAGTAAACTAAATGGTCCAAATCAGAAAGTATTCTGCCATACAGGGCATAAACTTGCTATATTAAATTTCACCCTGTGACAGCATCTAGAAAGTATCAAAATACCGCATGTAAGAAGAACTTCATTAATAATTAGGGGATATAGCAGCAGAATGTTGGAATTTAAGCTCTATCAATTAGCCCAAATAAACCCCCCATTGAATCTAAAATTGAAAGGGGTGAAACCTAAATAACTCAAATAAACTCTAATTAAGCAATAATTCATACAAACAAACACTCAATCACGAAATTTATAACCTTATTAAACAATAAAGGAACTCATGCATTTCAAATAAACCCTAATTACAAAAGGGGAAAAAAACCCTACAAATACAAATCAATCGATCAATCATTGATTTTCATCATATATTAAGTCACGGGTTACGTTAATCTCACCTTGATTCAGATGTTTTCAATCCCGGTTTGTACCTCATCTTCAATTTATCAACACCGTCTCTGAAACCCTAAATAAGAAGATTTTGTCTTCCAAATTAACTTTGATTCTTCACTAACATCTTCGCCTTCAACAAAGCCAGATTCTTCTCTAATAATCAGAGGAAAGAGCGACCAGACTGAAAGAGAGAGACTGAAACTGAAAAAAAGATAAGGGTAAGGGTTTGATGGTAATATCACGGACCGAGTTTGACTTTGTCAAAGCAGTTGACCAAATCGGTGGGTCCATCTGTTATATCTAACGGTATGGCTACTTTATAAAAGATTTCTATTTTTCTGACCGGTTTTTTAATTATATGGATGGAAGCTGGTTAGTTTATGAATTTTCCCTTTGAGGTTTTGCTGTGGGTGGATATTTTGTTGATGGAGGTTGGATTCAGGTGTTAGTGGTTTTGTTTTTCGTTGTTTGTGGTGGTAGTTTGATGGTGAAACTGGTGGTTATGCAGTTGTTGGCGTTATGGGTGGTTGTTGGCCGGTGTTTCTTGTGGTAGCTTCGGTGTTACAGGAGTGAAGGTGGTGTGGTACCTAGAATTGATTTGAAGCTGATGCACTCATTAGAAAAGGCCTGTCTTGGCTGGTTTTGCTAGGTTTTCTGCAGAAATAGTTTCTAATGGTGTACGTATTCTGTTAATGGGTTTCCTTTCATAGGGATTCTGTTTATAAATGGTTTGTTATATTTGAACAAATGAAGGGTTTGCTATTGTTGGGTTTGTTTAGTTATGTTTGATTTATTTTTGCGCTTGTCATGGTTTCCATATTTCTGTCATTAAGTTGTTTATAATGTTTTCTGCAATAGTTTGAAGAAGTTTATTTTTATTGTTCTTACTTCTGGTTGGTTGTTCTTGTGATGTTGCAGATTACAAGCGAAAATCCAAACAGTATAGTGTGGAAGGGTAGATATGGTGCTCGACAAGGTAAATTATAACTTGTTCTTACTTTATGAATGAATGTTGTTCGATGATGTTTGCATTTTGAACTTATGTATAGGGTTTAACTTGTAAGGTGGTTGTTCAGGTTGTTGTTCTTGATCAAAGACTTGAAGCTGATGTATTTACTGAGTTAGAGATGTATTTAGAAATTTTCATGAACTTGTAAGTTTAACTGCGACTGTATCTGTTTTAACTATCTCACCATTCTGATACACGAATCAGCTTTTTACAATTTATTTCCTTAGTGGAAATATTTGATAATATTATGCTTTACCTGCTTATTTGTACTCAGCGCGATACTGTCTAGGGAGGCAGAGACATTTAACATGTGCTTAACCAAGTTAGTACCCATCACAAACTTCATTGCTGAAGTCGAGGAAGTGAAAGCATATTTGTTATTCTGGTCGCATCGTCGAGGTTGATGAATAATGAACAACATCTATATGGTAGTTTACACGTTTCTTGTTCCAGATATGGGTATTGATTTGCGTATGGGTACTGAGTGGATTGAAAGTTGCCTCTTGGGTTGTGACCCATGTTCAAATTATGGGAACTCGACATAAGGTTAGTTACTTACTCGTGGTTTATGCACGTATGAAACTTAAACTTTTAATTGAGTTTCTGAACAGCTAAATTGTTACTGTAGGTTAGTTGACAATACATGCTTAACAAAAGTGTTGACATGATTGCTGCTTGTCGCATAGAGGGGGAGTATTTTGCAAGTACCCCTGATTGTTGATGCTTACCATGTTCGTGCATTATTCAAAAATGCTAAGAAAAAGGTCAGTCTCTTGATAGTTGAACATAAATAGTCCATTAATAATGAACACCCTCTTGATAATCACCTGAGGTTCTCATTGATATGAGTTAGAGAGTATTGGGTGCTTTCTTTTTAGTTTCCGAACCCCATAATCCTCATGTTTGTTTCAATATCTATGTTCTCCTAGAACTTCCAAAGTGCAATTCTTTTTTCTTTCAAGTTAGGGATGTGATAGATGCTTAGAGTTGAAGCCGATTGCCTCTTTAAATGGTTTGGTGCACATTGACATGAATCCTGGGGTACTGGCCATCTGCACATATACTATATCTAGACGGTGTTGATTTTATTGTCTCTGGGTTCACACTAACAATCTATATATGTATTAGTGACTGTAATCATGTTATTGGTTTTAGAATTTATTTTCAAGTCAGCGAAACTTTATTCACTTCTTAAATCCACTGATTTTGGTCCGTCAGTGTAAATTATGATCGGGTTTTGCCAAGATATATCTAGGAGCTGAAGTCTTACTTTTAAAGCAAAATGATACATTATTATCTACTTCATTCTCAATTCGTGATAGTTTTTGCACTGGATGCAATGATTGTGTCCCCAAGGTAACTGAATTCCACTTTATACTCATGGTTTAACATGTCCTCCCCTACAACAAGCTTTGAAAGTTAGTATAATTGTTAAGCTTATGATATTGTATATCACGGGTACCTGGGTAGTTTAGTTTGCTTGCCTTGATCCCATGTCATTTTTGTACATTTTGCTTTTATCATTGGGATCTTGTATATGATCTTTATATAGTTTGTAACTGAAAGCTTGCCGGTTTCGCATATGATGGGTCTGGTCTTGGGTGTTTGCAACAGTGCTTTTGAATCCCCTTTGTTGTCAGATACATATGTATTCCGCAGACATACTTATATATGTTATCATGCTCGGAGATTTCTTCCTGTACGTTAACTCTTATATTATGACTTTTAACATTTTCTTTGTGTAATTGCTTGCCTGAGTTCCCCACTAATGTTAAAATTAGGTAGGAGATTTCAACTAACCTTGCCTATATGTACAATATACATCTTACATTTTTTTGCATTTGTACATTATTTGGATTTTGTCTTAACTTAGAATTGGATGCTTGAAATGTTTAGGTGTGCCTAATAACTGGTTTTAACTTGAGCATTTTCGATTGGAAATCAGGAGGGTGGTGTAGACTCTTAACATATGTCCTATGCTTTGGAAGTTAGCCACCATGCCAACACTGAGTTAATGGGTACCAATGATCATGTCCAAGGGGTCTGCTAGGCAAGACTGACAGATCCTAGTAGTAGTCAGAAACTTATGTGTGCAGGTGATGTCCATATCAATAGGGGTTTGGTTCATAGGCTCTTTTTTCCAAGGTTTTTAGTTTGTAGCACACATTGGGTCAATGGTTAACCCTTACTTTTTAGTTTACTCCGTACCTTAATTATCTTGGGGACAATTTGAAAAAAGAAGTGAACTTCTGAAGTGTGATCTTGAGTAAGTTTGATTGTATCATATATCTTTAACTCGTATCAGTTTTGAGTATTTTATTTATGATGACCATATGTATTCTCCTATTTTCAGGTGCCATTGCAATAGAAATTTGGGCTGGCTAAATCCTGCATCAGATTAATACCCAACAAGTTCAGAAAATTGGTATGTTAAATCAGTCATAATTCAGCTATGCTACTCCCAGATTATCTTCAAGTCCTACGATGTATTAGTCGTCCCCTTTAATTATACAAGTTCAATAAAGCATTTACTATGTCTATTTCTGATCTCTTGTAGAGAGTATATGTTATGTGTATGTAATTCATGTTGGAAGAGAGAATATGGTGAGAATATTGTTGGTTAACCATATGTGCATATGAAAAATCGGGTCTTTTAGTTGATCTACAATGGTATATGATGGTGCAGAATATATATACAGGTGCAGAAATTTGTCGGAATTATCGTCCGATTTTTTTTTCACTTGTAAATATTTTTCCATTGCATATAAACGTTGCGCAAATTAGTGTAATACATTGCCTAAATTAATGTAACCGTTGCACAAATTAAAGATTCCGTTGCTCAAGTTGCAAAATAAAATGTTGCTAAACCTGTTGCGCAATGTGTATATCCGTTGCACAAAAATTTGCTACGCCATATTACCAACGGATATAGGCGTTGGTTAAATTCATTGCAACGCATATATCCGTCCCAAATCGGCTGTTTAGGTGTAAGGGAGATGGGGTGCAACAAGTGTACCAGGACCCGATGGCTTTACGGCTGAATTCTATAAAAGCTGTTGGGTATAATCAAAGAAGATTTCATGAACTTGATGAGGGATTTTCACAGATATGGATCAACTAATTGAAGGTTAAACTGCTCTTTTATCACTCTAATTCCCAAGAAGGAGGATTCGTGCACTCCTAAGGACTTTAGACCCATAAGTCTGATAGGTAGTTTGTACAAGATACTCTCTAAAGTCCTTGCAGAAAGATTAAAAATGGTGATGCGTGACTTGATTTCTGATTTTCAAGGTGCTTTCATTCATGGGAAACAAATTTTAGATGGGGTTTTGATAGCAAATGAGTGCGCAGATAGTTCTATGCAAGATTGACATGGAGAAGGCGTTTGATAATGTCAATTGGAACTCTTTGTTCACAATCTTGAGAAAGCATGAGTTTGGGAGTAAATGGATATCCTGGATAACATGGTGTGTCTCTAACTCTCACTTGTCTATTTTGGTGAATGGAAGCTCTACGGAGAAATTTAAACCCAGTAAAGGCTTAAGACAAGGTGATTCACTGCCACCTTTCTTATTTCTTCTTGTGGTGGAGATCCTTTTGAAGCTTATTAATGATGTTGTTGCTCGAGGTCAACTTACTGAGAAAGAGAATGGTACTATTATTTCTCACCTTCAATTTGCAGATGATACTTTGATTTTTGTTAATGCAAGTGTGGAAGAAGTGAGAAGATTGCTTATTATCTTGTCTGTGTTTGAAACCTTAACTGGTTTAAAACTGAACCTGGAAAAGAGTACCATGGTTAGTATGGTTGCTGATGAGATTATTGAAGCTTTATCTCAAGAATTTAGGAATGCCTATTGGTGCGTATTGGAGAAGTACTTCAGTCCAGGAGAAAGTGTTGGTGAGAATGGAGCAACGACTAGCAACTTGGAAGAAGAAAACTCTTAAAAAAGCGGGTAGATTGATTCTTATCAAAAGTTGTCTTGCTAGTTTACCTATGTACTATTTGTCTTTATTCCTTCTGCCTGTCAGTGTGGAGAAAAGAATGATTAAGATTATGAGAAAATTTTTATGGGGTGTTGACGAAGGAAGAAGAAAATTGGTTTGGGCAGCTTGGACAACAGTGTGTTATCCAAAGGTGAATGGAAGTTTGGGTGTTAGAAACTTGAGAAAAACGAATAAAGCATTGCCAGTCAAATGGGTCTGGAGGTATTCAAAACAGAAAAATGCTTTATGGAGGAGACTAATGCAGCAGAAGTTCAAGGTTAATGAAGAATTATTGTTACCGGTAGTCGATAATCAGCCTCAATGTAGGAGCTTGTGGAAAAATGCGGTTAATGTGGTGCAAGATATTCAAAACTTCACAACTATTACGCTAAAAAATGATAGTGGTACAAGATTTTGGTGTGATAAATGGTTGAATAGGGGTTGTCTTAAAGATTTGTTCCCGGTGATTTACAAGGCAGTAAAAGATAAGAATATTTCAGTGGCTGAGATGATTGAAGGGAATGAATGGCGATGGAATTTTAAGAAAATCTTGAATGCCATCGAACGTTTAGAATGGGATCTTCTAAGAAGAGATTTAGGTACTGTACCGGAGCTGGTGGAGGAGGAGAATGAACTGATTTTTGTGAATGACTTCAGCACCAAGAGATGTTATGATGCGTTAATTGGTGAGTTAGAACAATGCCAATTTCAGCAGTTTCTATGGAGAAGTGATATTCCTCACAAAGTTAGCTTCATGTTGTGGGCTGGATTTCAAAATTCTTTACCTACAAGAGTTATGTTGCGGCAAAGAGGTATCCAAATTGAAAGTGATCTATGCATATTCTATAATGCTGAAAGGGAGTCAGTGGAACGTATGTTAATGCACTGCAATTTTGCGTTTAAAATTTGGGATTATTTCTCTAAGGCGTTCAAGATCTCTTGGCCACTCCCGAAAACCTTATTAGAGTTGTTTGAGGCTTGGTCTTACAGTGTTCTGCAAGAGAGATGGAGGAAAATATGGGGTATTTTTCATTACGCAGTGTGTTGGCTGCTATGGAAGGAAAGAAATAACCGATTCTTTGGTGGAAGGCATAAGAATTCAGCTGAATTGATTGATCTGGTGAAACAAACTTTTGTATTGTGGTCTTGTGATACTGATGTATTTAAATTTGTAATTCCCAGCCTATTCTGGAGCAGTTGGGACATACTCATGAACACAGCCTGATCTGCAGAATGTTTCGGGTGTCTCTTGTTGGTGCAGTAGCATTCCCAGTAGATGGCAGTTCTCTTTTCAGGGTTTTTAGTCGACTGCAGATTTCTTGGGGGACTCTGGTTGGTGCAGTAGCCTTCTTAGAGGATTGCAGCACCTGTTCTCAGGCCAATGGCCTTTCTGCAGGAAATCCCTGGACCTGCAATTTCTCTTCCGAAGGGTTTTTATTCGGGAGTGTTCTCTGCAAGGGTTTTAGTTTGTTGGTTACTGCTAAGGGAGGCTGTTTTTTGTTGATGTACTTCAAGTGGTGGTGGATGATTAGGCGAGAGATGTTTTTTCGGTAGTCTTTGTGCAGATCTGATGCCGTTGTTCTCCTCTCTGCTCAACTATACAGTGTTATGCATTAGTTGTTTTGGTCTCTTTTCAGGTTGGGGTGGAGAGGTCATTGGGTCTCGGTGGCAATCTCAGTCTGTTGAGATTTGCATTCTGTTTTGTTCTCTGTTGGCTAGACCAACCTCTTTTCTTTTAATATAACTTTTGCTTTCGAAAAAAAATTCTATGCAACTTTATATCAATTTCTTTTTCATAGAAAAGGCTTTCTTTAAGGGAGACAAATTACGTGTTTTAGCTGCTTACTCAAATGATCAAGGTTTCAAGATATTGCTTGTCGAGTTGAATTCTCAGTTAAGATGGCCTAATAAGTCCTAACATGTGTGTTGACCAAAACAACACCGCAGTCCCTTTCTCACCTACACACTGTAGTTCATGGTTGCTTCAAAAATTATCAAATTCCATCGGAAGTTATCAATCTAGTGATCCAAAGGTGACAATTATTTTATTTTGTGTAAACTTTAGAATGGCCAATTTTGACAACACACAAACGTTTGTAAAGGTTCATATATTTGTAGTGAAAGGACAAACAACAATTTATATTCTGTTTTTATCTCGGATGCATTGTCTCCTAAAACATTGGGAATTATGGTTTCGATGATATTCAAATTATGGAAAAACAACAACATCCTCTGCATTGTCTCCTAAAGCATTGTCGTTGTTGGTGGGGTTCTCATTGATAGTGAGTGATTTCCCACTTGAATTTGAAGTTCGATCAATTTTAGTGGAAGACTGACCAATACTGCCGGATATCATGTATATTGCCGATTTTTTTTTTTGATCAATAAACATATTTCAATTCATTCGAATCAAAATACTGATTACATTATCGCTTACAAGAATAGCAGAAACATCAAAATACAAGATGATTAAACCCCTAATACAATTAAAGATACCAATTACAAGTATATCGCGAAGAGAAAGAGCCATAAACCGTAAAGATACTCAATTTTTGTTTATGCAGTAGGGAAAAGTGATGGTATTATCCGGACTCAATTCCGACCATTTAATATGATTTTCTTCTTCTTTGATAAGAGATGCTCCTAAAAGAAAGGAGTACTTTGCCCGTAAATTTGTATACCGAAACGATCCCGGTTGCCCTAAATCTTTTATATTAAAAATAGATTCAAAGCGATACGGTGTTGAATGATTGATGTTTATGAATCAAGAATAGCAAGCTACGATCCATCCATGAAGATTTGAAAAAATCACCCGCAAAACGAAGAGACAATCGCCCAAAATGACGAAGAAAAGTCGCCCCAAATGGCGAATAACTATGCCGAAAGAAATCAAAACAATAGAAAATATGTTTTATTTGATTAACTAATGACTAAAACTTAAAAAACAAAAGAAATCTTGCTCAGATTTGGTCCTCAGAGCGAGAGGTTGATGAAAGCTTGGTTTTTTTTTTCTTTTGGAGAGAGAACAGAGAGAGAAGAAGAGTTGTTGTTTTTTTCCAACATAGAAATAATAAAATTATTAATCAGGAGATGAAGAATTACAAGAGTTAGATGGAAGCCTAGAAACAAGCTGGGCTCCAATTCCTTTCTGAATGACAACCCCAATCCTATGTAAAAGAAAATCCCTCACTGTGACATTCACATCCTGGCTAACCATATAATTACGCAATCTTTTCTGAAACTAAAAAAGCGGGGGTCTAACAACCTCACCCAATATTTCGCTTAGCAATCTGAAAGGACTAACTCTAATATACTTTTATGAGAATCAACTAGACAGTCAGACTCAATCTTAATCAAAAGTATATCAAAAAGTTATATCTCAATTTCTCGATTCAATACTTACTCAAGCAAATAGAAATCTGCGAGTCTAATTGAATATAAGAGAAATTAACTTGAACGGTACCAAAGACCAATGTTCAAGTTTCAATCAATTTCAATCAACAACCAAAGGTTGGATTTACCAGTTGATCAATTCAACGCACAACCTGTGATATTTCAATTATATAACAAAATATAATGCGGAAAATAAATAACACAGACACCAGAACTTTTGTTAACGAGGAAATCGCAAATGCAGAAAAACCCAGGGACCTAGTCCAGATTGAACACACACTGTATTAAGCCGCTACAGACACTAGCCTACTACAAACTAACCTCGGTCTGGACTGTAGTTGAACCCCAATCAATCTCACACTGATCCAAGGTACAGTTGCGCTCCTTACGTCTCTGATCCCAACAGGATACTACGCACTTGATTTCCTTAGCTGATCTCACCCACAACTAAGAGTTGCTACGACCCAAATTCGAAAACTTTAATAAACAAATATGTATCACACAGAAAAGTCTACAGGAATAGATAAATCTGTCTCCCATAGAAATACCTACGAGTTTTGTTTCCTCTTTTGATAAATCAAGGTGAATAGGAACCAATTGATAAGCCGGATTTATATTCCCGAAGAACATCCTAGAATTATCAATCACCTCATGATGTAATTTTAAATAGTGGTAAGAATGGGTTCGTTCAGATTTGTGAAGATTCGAGTTTTTTAAAATCAATAAAAATTATATACAAAAATAGTACAATTGGTGCAAGAGGTACTGGGACTAAGGATTTAATTTTTAGAGTGAAAATAACCAAGACACTAGATTCCACTATTACACATGAATAAATGATGATAAGAGTTCCAAAACTCTAATTATTTTTAAAATATCTTTTTCTTAATTCACAAATTATCAAGCATATTCTCAAACATTAATTGTATCCCTTAAGCATAGATTATCTAACCAAAGCATAACCTATCTAATTGAAACACAACTAATTAGGAAAAATTATGCAAAGCACTAATTTGAGTGAATTATAAATTGCAAAATTAGAGAAAAGTAAAATAATTACCAATTATTCATGCAACAATAGCTTCCTCCATGTCTTGGTTACGCGAGAATTAGCTCATCATTATCATGGAAATATGCTCAAAATTCATCTTTATTATGGCTCAAAAATGGTTCACAAATGATGAAATAGGAGAAAATTGACAAAAAACCGGGTTTGTAACACTTCTGTTTGTTACAAACTGAGCTGTTACAGAGAACGATAAAAATGAAGTGTTGTTAACACTGTCGCATTACGACCCTCATCCTTGTGTCGCTGTCACTGTTGAAGAACGACGGTTACCTTGCGTCTAATGTTCTTCGCGTTTATCAGCAGCAGCAGCAGCAGAAAATGGAGTTTTCCTGCAACTTGATTTCTCGACTCTCTGGTTCTTCTCAGCTCCCCAAACTCTCCACCCCCTATCTAAGTCTCCCAGGGACTCTATTTATACCAAAAACAGGCGTTGAATCTCCTCCATTAATTCCAAAATATTCACAATATCTTTTATTCATGTACGGGAATAATCAAGATTTTCATTCTCTGTTTAGCTCCTCCACGCATCTGTTTGATCTCCACACACTTCTTGCACGCTGAAAATGTGTTAAACTCGTTCTAATCTCCACAAAATCTTCCACAAAATCTTCTCAACACGTGAAATACTCGTTTCTCCCTGTTTTCTTCTTGCGGATTATTCAGCCAAATTCGGTCGAACCTAAAGCCCAAAACATGTTTATTAGGTCATATAACAACTACCCATAAGAAATCAGCCCTTTAATCTCTTCATAACATCATCAAAAATCGATCGAACCAACTGCCAGTGAAATAAAAAAATTTCCCGCCAAAAATCCATTTTCAAATGATGAAGGTGAAGTGCCCTGAATCCAAAACTCGGGTGCCTTTAACAGATCGGCTGCCTTGGGGTGCCCTTATCCAATTTTAGGGTGCCTTTAGTAATTTTGGTGGGTGCCTTTAACACTTTTTTCTGGGGGTTTTCCAACATTTTTTCGGGGTTCCTCCGGTGTATTTCTGGGGTGCTTCCGGTGCATTTCTGGGGTGCCTTTAGTACTTCATCCTGGGGTGTAAAACACCACTTAACGAGCCAATTCCGTCGCAAGAGCTTATTTCTCTAAAAATACCTACAAAGACATAAAACACCATAATAAGTACAAAAATGGGTACTAAAAATATATACAATAGAGATGAAAATAGACACATAAATGCGTCTATCACCTCACAATAATCTTAATCGACTAGCGAAACAAGATATTGTGGAATCACAAACGATGAGACGAAGATGTTTGTGACTACTTTTCTATCTTGCCTATCGGAGAAAGAAATTAAACTCGAGCCAATTTTACAATTATACTCAATACGATAGAAACAACAAGATCAGATCACGCAACTATAGAGAAAATAGTTGGGTCTAGCTTCACAATCCCAATGAAGTCTTTAAGTCATTAACCGATAGGGTCTCGATAGAAACCTAAGGTTAAAGGAGAATCGACTCTAGCTTATACAACTAGTATCATACAAAAGGTGTGGGGATTAGCTTTCCCAGTTGCTAGAGTTCTCCTTTATACAGTCTCCAAATCAGGGTTTGCAATCTAGGTTACCTTGGTAACAAAGCATTCAATATTCACCGTTAAATGAAATCCGGATTAGATTCAAGCTAATATCTTTCAACCGTTTGATCGAACTTAGCTTGTTATACACAAATGACATGCACGTCCATTTAGGTTTGTGTAACCGTACCTAAACGTGTACACCTAGTTGGTTCAACAGTAGTTAACCAAATGGTTAGCCATATGAGCACTTTCATAACAACCTTATTCATCTTCACCATAACTAGTTCAAATGACTCAAAAGAACTAGTTAGAGAGTTGTTCAATTTGTTAGATATCATAGAAGTATATAAGACACAATAGAAACAAAAACGATTTTGATTCACTTGAATCGATTCATGAACTTTATAGCCACGGTTTGCAAATATGCATTCCTTAGTTTATATAAGTTTAAGTTCACGAATAAACCATTTTTAGAAAATCACCCACTCATGTATGCATACCGGTACGTATACTTAAGTACCCGGTTTAAGTTTTTTTTCAGTTCACAAACCCCAGCAGAAATTCATGGGACGTGAACTTCCGGCAGTACGCGTACGGGTATGCGGACTTTAGTTCCGGTTATCCTGAGCAGCAAAGTACGCATACTTTGGTTCAAGGATTTTGGACTTACACACGTATGAGTTCACATACAATGTTTATATCCATTCAAGGTTATATATTCTAAACTCTCATTTCAATCATTGAAACATTCTTAGAGGATGTTAAATAGAGGTTATTCACACACTATTCTTCATCAAAGAAATTTTCACGATATTGAAATAACCAACATGACTTTCTTCACTTGTAAAGATGAACATGGCCAAAGCGAAAGCTTACCAACACACATTTTGAAAATAGATAAGCGAGATAAACTTGGCTTGAAATAGCAAATGTGTATAATCAAAGTTTATATAGCAATACTACTTTTGTCTCAAGATAGGAGATAGAATAGATAGACTTTTGAGTGATAGATAGGTTCAAGTCTTCATATACCTTTTAGTCGATGAAGATCCACCAGTTCCTTGAGTAGCACTTCGTGTTTGCATGATGAACGTCGTGGAGTCTAGAGCTCAACTACACTTTCTATCATATTCTGAGACTTAGCTATAAGTATACTAGAAATCAAGACTTATAGTTTTGGCAACTAAACTTGACAAACAAGCTTGAGATAGCAACGCTTGCGATTTCGACTGAGCAATGCTCTAACAATCTCCCCTTTTGTCAATTTTGGTGACAAAACTATCAATACATATGGAGTACAAAATAAATAAACTTTGCAGCTTCTCTTCCACATGCATGATCTCCTTGGTTTTTCCACTTTAATTGAAACCTTCATCACTTCCAAGTACTCCAATGATTCCAAAGGTTGTAAGTTCAGCATCATCGTTGTTGAAGTTTCATAGCCATAACAATGAGAAAACAAAAGCTCTCAATCATTGTTACACCGTGTTATAGTATTATTACACAGCATCAAAGTTCAATTGTATCACAACTTCGACAACAATACTATGGTGATATGTATCACTCCCCCTTAGTCAATACTTCATCTCACATGAAAACCACTCCCCCTTACATAATGATCTGAAAACCATATGTATTTGTAGTATGAACTACACATTAATTCTCCCCCTTTTTGTCAATAAATTGGCAAAGGTACGAAAACTAGTGGGATCCTAATGAAATTTCCATAGAGACACTTCATGAACAAAAGAAAGAACATATCAACTTTTTAGATGCAATCATATAGTCGAAACTAAATGCATTCATCCAGGAGTTTATAAAGATATAAGATAACCCCTATAATATTCCACAGCCCCACTCCCCACAAAGATTAGGCAATAGAGCACAAGTTCAATTAAGAACTCTCCCTCATAAAATGTCATTCCCGAAAGAACAACAAGAGCGACCTTACTTTCACGAGAAAAAGGAAGGATTTCTTTGGACATTACAAATTACATGAAACAAGAATTTGTATCCAAAATACTCAACTAAATTAACCACAAGAGAACCCATTATTAATTTAATCGAAAATGCTCAACATAAGAAAACTTACGGAGCCACACAGTATATACATAAAAAATATGGATCAGGGAAGATCAATACTGCGGAATAAACAAAGATTTATTCTATCTTTCATCACTATTTGCACAGTGACATATAATAGATTTAATCTTTGTAAACAGAAGCTCATCCTTTCTTCCATCAATATTTGCATAATGATATAAAAGGCTTAACTTTTGTTTGTCAAAAGTTCATTCAATATTTTATTAATACTTGCATATCGACATATGAAAGACTTAACTTTTGACCACGTATGGGACAATCATAGTTCACGGACCCAAACACACATATCCCATAACAAATTGCAATATATAAAACCATAAAGATTAATACTGCAAAAATCATCTTCCAAACAAACTTTAGAATTTAAATAAATAAATCTAAAACATTGAAGATGAAAATCGTTGGACATAGCTATGTGTGGCTATTCCAAACTCTAGTTATTCTTCTTAAAAACACAAGAATAAAATTCTCATAAGAAATTTCCTAGACATCAAGACAAACTCGTAATGCACATATAAGACGGTTTGTCCTTAGAGATTAGAATCAATCTTTTTCGCACGGATTTACACCAAGAATAGCTACCAAAGGTGTATAAAAAGATTTTCTCATCAAATAAGAACATACAAAGTCAATAATGACCATGCACCATAGTTCACATAAGATGATTGCGAACATTCAAGAATCCCATAGCAATGCGTACTACTGCCCATTCTTGAACTTCCTTCTTTGTGATTCACCAATAACATTCTTGTAAAAGCTACACATGATCTTAGAATAGTATTACTCCAAGAATCCAAGTGCCCAAATCCAATAGAAGTGGAACAAGTGCGACGAAACGGAGCAAACCACTCAAAAACAAGAGTCGGGACAAAGACCAATCTTAACTCATCCGAATTCAAAGACGAAAATAACGCAAAAAGAATGAGGTCATTCCGAGTTCGGACAAAGAAGATATGGCCAAAACAAGTTTAACGAATATCGACGTCTACAGGCAAGTATGCATACGGGTATGCAAACGTATTTTCAGTATGCAAAATGGTATGCAAACGAATTTCCCTGGATTTTATTACAAAAATTTATTTGTAAACTTGTATTCAAACTGGTATGCATACTTGAAGTGTATCATGAAGGCCAAAACATCCCGAACAACTATTTTCAAACCGGAATATTTAAGAACCTTAAACACAAATCAAGTTAGGTAGACATGAATGATACACAAGGTACATAGATAATCATAAAACTTTCTCAAGTTTAGAGACATACCTTTTTAGAAGAATCCGATCGAATTCTACAACGTTACCAAACATTCGAAATCATACCCAACATAATATGTGAGCCCCAATTTTTTTGTGCTTCCCTCACCGTATACATAACATGGCATTTCTTGGTGAGGATGCACTTTCAACACAATCAAGTTGTGTTGAGGTAAACAATGTCTTGCTCACCATGGCACCAAGAAAGAGTTTCTTTCCAACAACTCATACATCTTGTAGTGTTGTAAAACACCCAAGGAACTGTTTTTATAAGTCTATCAAAGAACTTCAAGAGAACCCAAAAAGATTTGTGTTTCTTATTTCTCGTTTTCCAACTTATAAAAAATAGTTTCTGCAGATAACTTTTAGCACTACGAAGGGAAACTCTCCTAGCTTCTTCATAAAAGAAGAAAATACTACTATCTTGACAGGAAGTATCAGGAATTGAGCAATGAATCAATTCATGCTTTGAGGTGATATACTAAAATGACTGAGATTTAAACTCCTCTTGTAATTCATTTAGTTTGTTACAAATAATTGAATTACGCAGAGGAGGAGCATTGCTCTCACTAATTAGTAAATCAATATCGACTTTAACATTAATATTATTCATCATAACTTGATTTAGCTTATCAAGAGATTCTTGCTCTTTTTGGAGATATAACTCAACATCAAGAGACAAGCTCTCAAGCCCTGAAAACACTTCTAGGGATTTTAAACCTAGTGGAGGTTTAGATAGAATTTTTTCTACAGATTTTACTAAATCAGTCATGGAAGAGAATTCTGAAATCCCTGGATCTTGGGGTGCATTTATTGAGATAGCACTACTGTCCATAGAGTCAGATCGCTACAAACATAGACTTACAAGGTCTTAAACGTGTTTTCCTGCTCTGATACCAATTGAAAAAGCGGGGGTCTAACAACCTCACCCAATATTTTTCTTAGATATCTGAAAGGACTAACTCCAATATACTTTTAAGAGAATCAACTAGACAGTCAGACTCAATATTAATCAAAAATATATCAAAAAGCTATATCTCAATTTCTCGATTCAATACTTACTCAAGCAAATAGAAATCTTCGAGTCTAATTGAATATAAGAGAAATTAACTTGAACGGTACCAAAGACCAATGTTCAAGTATCAATCAATTTCAATCAACAACCAAAGGTTGGATTTACCAATTGATCGATTCAACGCACAACCTGTGATATTTCAATTATATAACAAAATATAATGCGGAAAATAAATAACACAGACACAAGAAGTTTTGTTAACGAGGAAACCGCAAATGCAGAAAACCCCCGGGACCTAGTCCAGATTGAACGCACATTGTATTAAGCCGCTACAGACACTAGCCTACTACAAACTAACTTCGGTCTGGACTGTAGTTGAACCCTAATCAATCTCATACTGATCCAAGGTACAGTTGCGCTCCTTACGTCTCTGATCCCAGCAGGATACTACGCACTTGATTCCCTTAGCTGATCTCACCCACAACTAAGAGTTGCTACAACCCAAAGTCGAAGACTTTAATAAACAAATATGTATCACACAGAAAAGTGTACAGGAATAGGTAAATCTATTTCCCACAGAAATACCAACGAGTTTTGTTCCGTCTTTTGATAAATCAAGGTGAACAGGACCCAATTGATAAGACGGATTTATATTCCCGAAGAACATCCTAGAATTATCAATCACCTCACAATAATCTTAATCGACTAGCGAAACAAGATATTGTGGAATCACAAACGATGAGACGAAGATGTTTGTGACTACTTTTCTATCTTGCCTATCGGAGAAAGAAATTAAACTCGAGCAAATTTTACAATTGTACTCAATACGATATAAACAACAAGATCAGATCATGCAACTACAGAAAAAATAGTTGGGTCTAGCTTCACAATCCCAATGAAGTCTTTAAGTCATTAACCTATAGGGTCTCGATCGAAACCTAAGGTTAAAAGAGAATCGACTCTATCTTATACAACTAGTATCATACAAAAGGTGTTGGGATTAGCTTTCCCATTTGCTAGAGTTCTCCTTTATACAGTCTCCAAATCAGGGTTTGCAATCTACGTTACCTTGGTAACAAAGCATTCAATATTCACCGTTAGATGAAAACCTGATTACATTCAAGCTAATATCTTTCAACCGTTAGATCGAACTTAGCTTGTTATACACAAATGACATGCACGTCCATTTAGGTTTGTGTAACCGTACCTAAACGTGTACACCTAGTTGGTTCAACAGTAGTTAACCAAATGGTTAGCCATATGAGCACTTTCATACCAACCTTATTCATCTTCACCATAACTAGTTCAAATGACTCAAAAGAACTAGTTAGAGATTTGTTCAATTGCTTAGATCCCATAGAAGTATATAAGACACAATCGAAACAAAAACGATTTTGATTCACTCGAATCGATTCATGAACTTTATAGCCACGGTTTGCAAATATGCATTCCTTAGTTTATATAAGTTTAAGTTCACGAATAAACCGTTTCTAGAAAATAACCCACTCAAGTATGCATACCGGTACGCATACTTAAGTACCCGGTTTAAGTTTGTTTTCAGTTCAGAAACTCCAGTAGAAATTCACGGACGTGAACTTTCAGCAGTACGCGTACGGGTACGCGGACTTTAGTTCCGGTTATCCTGAGCAGCAAAGTACGCATACTTTGGTTCAAGAATTTTGGACTTACACAAGTATGAGTTTACATACAATGTTTATATCCATTCAAGGTTATATATTCTAAACTCTCATTTCAATCATTGAAACATTCTTAGAGGATGTTAAATAGAGGTTATTCACACACTATTCTTCATCAAAGCAATTTTCACGATATTGAAATAACCAACATGACTTTCGTCACTTGTAAAGACGAACTTGGTCAAAGAGAAAGCTTACCAACACATATTTCGAGAAATAGATAAGCGAGATAGACTCGGTTCGAAATAGCTAATGTGTATAATCGATGTCTATATAGCAATACAACTTTTGTCTCAAGATAGGAGATAGAGTTGATAGACTTTTGAGTGATAGATAAGTTCAAGTCTCCACATACCTTTTAGTCGATGAAGATCCACCAGTTCCTTGAGTAGCTCTTTGTCTTTGCATGATGAACGCCGTGGAGTCTAGAGCTCAACTACACTTTCTATCCTAGTCCGAGACTTAGCTATAAGTAGACTGGAAATCAAGACCTATTGTTTTGGTAACTAAACTTGACAAACAAGCTTGAGATAACAACGCTTTCGAGTTCGACCGAGCAATGCTCTAACAGAAACTCTACAGTGAAAAAAGCCAGCACGCCAAGACCAAAACCCTGAGCTGTGTACTTCTCTAAATATTTGGTTCTTTTCCGAGCAACATCATCCTCAACTTCCTTACCGGAACAAAGGTGCGCACCCCACCACCTGTGAAAGGAAAAACAACCGTGATATTCATACACACATCATACCCATTGAAAAAACGAGGGTACCCAAATATACCTCAATCTAAAACTTTTCCACCTATAAGTCCTTTTCCGAAAGTGTTTGTCTATGGACTGAGTCGAGACAATACAACTAACCGGTTCACACTTCCTGTGATCGTCTTTGGATACAAGATCGATACAATACAACAACGAAGTATGTTTACTTGATACTAGGTTCGGACTTAACCAAACTCTAGGGATTGTCTATCAAGTAAAATAGGAATTAACGTTTGTGTAATTTACTTTAAATTATAATAAGCACAATTATAATTGAGGAAAATAAAAGTAAATAACACAACAAGATTTTGTTAACGAGGAAACCGCAAATGCAGAAAAACCCCGGGACCTAGTCCAAAATTGAATACTCTCAGAATTAAGCCGCTATACAAAATCAAACCAACTTCGTATAGTTGAGACCAAGCAACTAAACCTATAGTTCACCTAGTTCCCTCAGTATCCCTGCGCCTCCAACTTGTAAATAAGTCACGCACTTGTAACAATTCCTTTGGTTCGTATTCCAATCAGTAAAGGAACAACAAATCTGTTCGGTAACAACTCTTTTCAAACAATGTGATATGAGTTTGACAAAGGCTCTTCCGTTTAACTAGTAAACTCCTTTGTTGGGTCCTTAGATCAATCTCTCAACAACTACCGAAGTAATTGTTAGACTATGCAATCAATACTATTAATCTTCAATCAGTACCTGCACACAATCAACTTGAATCTCTTGTGATCAATCACACACAGAACGGAGTCTGTTAACGTTGGATTATCACAAGATATCTTTAGATCTACAAACAGTCTAAAGATCCCCATCGAAACTTCGATATAGTTTGAGTGAATCTTATATCAGAAGAGAAGATTCTCAAGCATAAACAAACTAGGTGCAATCAAAGTTCAACAACCGCTAGTCAATCAAATCAATCGAAAACTAATAATAAAATGCAATTATCTAGTTTCCCACCAACGGTACTAATAGAGCTTCGCAATCCCAAAGAAGTCTTTAAACCGAGCGGCCGTAAGAGATTTCTCCTAATTAGGGTACTTTCCTCTCCGATAGGCGGCTCCACCAATAACAACACAACTGACATCTTTACTTTGCAAATCATTTTTCATACTTATAATCTTGGAAACGATTTTCCACACTTCCAAACAAGTTTAGAATTGGTTCATCTGAATTCCAAGAACTATGTGATTGATTATCCTATCAAATCACCAATCACGGGTTTCACGGCTCTACCAAAACAAGTTCAGTTCTACCTCCATGTGAGTACTGTGCATAGTTACGCTAGTTACCAAAATTCGGTTGACTAGGTACTAGGATCGGTTCCCCATAACTTATGGTAACTACCTGTATTCGGTTGCACTTGTCCATAGGATCGGTTCCCCCAAAACTACAAACTTGTTGCACATGTTCATAAGATCAGTTCCCCCATCTACTAAAAACGTTTTGTACCTCTTACAAGGATCGGTTCCCCAATGACTAGATAAATTTGCTATTTACAAGGCATCGATCATACTATCTTGAGTGATTAGTTAAGATCGGTTTCACTAATAAAAGTCATACCAATACATAAGTCAGGCCTTGTGAATAGTTTTACCAGGATACATAAACAAGTTTATGAGCGGTTATACTAAACACACATATTGGTAATTCAAAATAGATTTGCAATGATTAACAATACCAATAATCCTAATGATTTCCCTTTCGATTCACAAAACAAGTTTATGAACTTACTTCTTTTAAACGAATGTAAAACATTGTTTCCTAGGATGAAATCTTCACTCATACCCATACATAATCACAATAGCATTCATATGATCATGTCGATGTCTTATATACAAAGTTTAATGGTTAAGCAATAAACCTCGTATTGTATTCCTTAATACTATGTCTAACTAGAGTATCATATACAGCTTCGCAGTTATGTTTTCAATATGCACGACTTGAAAGATACGTTAGGGAATGAAACAGTTCAAGTCAAATATTACTAACCTCAAGAGGAAGGATGATGTTGTCGTTGTAGCTCCATACTTCTTCACATTCTTCAAGTCTTATGTAATATTTGTAAGTCTCATATCCTAATACTTTCAAGCTAACCTATACGAAGTTGACTCTAGCATATAATCAAGCGACTCTTTAAATGAGTTTCGATTCACTAAAATATGACAACCAAACTTGACATACCAATGCTTGGTGGGTTCAACCGAGCTATGCTCTAATACCCATTGTCCCAGTTATACACTAATATATCCGCAGGTCTCAAAGCCAAGCCGGTATCTAATAAGAAACCTAAATCAGCCTATTTCCTAGCAGGGAAACCCGCACGATAACAAATATCAGAAAAGGTGTCACGAACCAGGTCATGTATTTACTTGAGCCTAACTCCATGCAAGCAGTGCAAGGCATGATCCCAAAAAATATCCATCCCCCTTCCACAACTGGAGCATGTGCCCCCTTCTTCGTAAAGAGGGATCCCAAGTCTATAGCGCAAGATAGCTCTAAAATGTCGAGGCCTAAGTTTTTGATTAAGCCCATCAATCGGAATGGCCAACAAATAGTCTTGTGCATGTTTGATTATGTTACTCTGCCAGACGGATGAATCACGCTCCGTCATAACAAACCGATTAGGTAAATCTTTCTTCACCACGTCGAAGTATTTGATTGCCAAACAACTCATAGAATGGGGGGCAATATCATCAATGCATAATGTAGAAATCTCATTACTGACAACATTCAAATGAATTGAATGTCTACATTGTATTGGAGACGATTTGAATCAAAGATTTGATTGAATAATGAAAATAATTGAGTTACAAGATTTAAGTTTTATACTCACCTGAATTCTTCTCTCGACTCTCTAACGCTCTCACATGCATAACAGATGTTCACAATCTGTATCACTTACTCTCAGTACACTCCACATTCACATATACACACAAACACTCATGTTATTGCCCTTCCTCAAGCTCAAGGGGTTTTGGAGAGGCCAGTTGAGATTAACTCCACATTCACACACACACAAACACACATTTACAATACGACTAAGTGGTGAATGCAGTTGACAAAGAGAGACTCAACAAAGAACAGTAGCAATAGGAGGTGGTGATGGGAGTTGTTTCAGTAGGTGTGATAGGAAAAACATTAAGGATACATGTTGCAGCAGTGACAGTTGAACCAGTAGGTGTTGTCGCAGGTATAAAGAAAGTACTAGTACCAGAAAGAAACACGACATACCAAAGTTTCCAGTAAGCCCAACAGAATGAGTATGCCTTGCAAAATCAGTTTGAAAATATGCCAGTTTAGTGTAGATTATGCAGAAATAGTTCACTAGTGGAAAATGGATTTTTTAAGTCTGTTTGGGATTTATAAATAAGACATCCAAGTGAGGCTTCCAAAGGCATTCTTTTCTATAATAAAAAATGGGGAAAAACAAGCTCCCTTAGTACAAGGGGGCAGTTTAGGGAACATAAATATAACACGTGGATTTATAATAAGACTGCGAGAGGAAATTGTTTCTCTAAAATAAACAGGAAAACACCTAAAACTCATCTCTATCGATCTATCTATCTCTTCTCCCTCGGTTCTCTCTCACAGCCTCACTTCTCTCTGAAATTTAACCCCAAAACTTGCTTCCATCTCATTAAATGTTTTTGCTGGTTAGGAGTTTTAGGGTTTTTTTATGCGATATCCAATTAGGCTTGATACTTATTGATTTTATTCTTGGTTCAGATTCGACTGTGATAATTATTGAGTTGAATTTCAGAAGAATCATGCATCTTCCACTCGAATTTTAGAAGAATCATGCATTTACTGAGTTGAATTTTTCGGTTTAAGTCTTAATTTTTCTGAAGTATTGCTAATGTTGTATACAGAGTTAGGGTTTTATTGCTGAGATGCTGGATTCGTTGATTGTATAATTTTCCTTTCGTTTTTTTCATTTCAGAATATGGACTTGGTCATTCCTATGTTATATTATTGGAAGTGACGCCTTGCTTGAAGTAAGATCCTATTTAATTTTAGTTGATTGTTGTTTGTTGAAATCCTTTTGGGTGAAATTTTGTTGAAATTGGTTAAAATATCTGAACCGTTGATATTTTTGTCGTTAACAGGGGAAGCAGGTCATTAAAATTACTAGTGGAAGCTCTGCTTTGGGTGAACTTTTAGGTTGTATCTACTTCATCCATCTTTTCATACTTACATTTACCCCTTCTTTTAGTGTTCGTATTTGATTTTTTGCTTTTAAATGAGCCAAAAAATTAACAGTGTGTTTTTTAGGCTTGCAAATTCACGTTAAATGGGATGATTGCAGTTATAGATGATTCAACAGGAGGCCTATTCATCTATAATCTAAATAAACCTGCCGGAGGGCACATATTGGGTCATGCAGCATCTATTAGATTGACCTTTAGGAAACGCAAAGGGAGAGCAAAATGTCTGCAAGGTATTTGATGTTTAACTTGCATTTTGTTTGTGCATATATTTTTCAGTTGTTTTACAGGTTATATGTGTGGTAATATACTGAGTTGGTTTACATATACTTGTCTGAATCACTGAACAGAATTAAAGATGTGTGTTTGTACTTCTTTCCAGAAAAAAAGTTGGGAGAAATATTACCAAGGTTACACCTTGGGGTAATTGGTGCTCTAACACTCTCAGTTACATTTTTCGTTGTTACTGTAATATGCAACAGAGCTCTAATGAGTAATCTTGGATCTCCATTCAGTAAAGGTTCGATTAGTTTCTTGAAACTATGTCCACAAGCACCTTTTATTGTGTTTACGTTTAATATTTCAATTGGACTTACGTTAAAATCTTTGTAATTTGTTTGTGCATCATGGGGATTAGAGGGTAATTAAACATGTTTTTGGTTGATGTATAACTGATAATGGGTCGATAAATGAATGTGGCAGGATAGATTTCATGAGTAGCATTTCTAAAGTGCTTAAAAGAATATCAAAAGAGGTTTAGACTATTCATTTTGCTTTCTCGCGAAGCTATCTAATTATTGTATTTCATTTTCTTGGAATAAATAGGTAATTTTGTTGTCCTCCACTATTATTTTATTTGTCCTTAAAAGGAAGAGAAGGATACAATGTGTTTCGAGTCTGTTATATTTCAATGGAAAATAGAATTTGTTGTGGGTTTAAAATGTTATAGGGTATTGTATCCCTATTGTTTTCTACAAAATTAGGCATCACTCGAAATTTACCTCTCACAAGTTTTAAGATCGTGTTATTTGATAGCTCAATTACATACTTGATGACTGTATAAAAATAACAACTATTTTATTCATGTACTAATTGAGCGATTGCATTTTACACTTTCATTTGAAGTCAGCTTGTTCATACACACTCTTGCTATTTGAGCGATTAGCTTTTTAGTCACCACTTAAGAATAAAATTAATCATTTGTGTATGCTGTTGTAGGTTGGGAAGTCCCTGTTTTGTAGGTGAAAAAATAAGGCTACAATTTGTGGAACGCCCTGATATGATTTTAGTGGCCTGATTGATGCTGCAAAGTATACCGATATTATGTTGTTACTGGTTGATGCAAGTTATGGGTTTGAAGTGGTGAGATGGTTTTTTACAACCTGTAATTGGTTATTTTTGTTTAATATGCTGATGTTATTGTTGATACATTGAGGAGGTTACTTCTAATTAATAGCTTCCAACTCTGTACCTGACTCCATGCTGTTGTTTTTACTTACCAACTAGTACTTATACCTGACTTAGCTCATTTGGTACTGTTCTACAGGGACTATCATAAAGCTTATCATTCTGAGTGTGTTGAGAAGGATAATAAATTTTGCGAAAGTGGGACCTTTAAAATCAGAAGATCATCGCAATGAGCACATCATCCTACATCTCTTTTGAGGTTAGTATTCCCTTTCTTGTGATGTAATCATGTCCATTGAAATTTTCCCTCGCCTCTTGTAAAATGTATAAATTGCACCGCTCATCATTGCATCAATGTTACATCAAACTCACTTCAGGTTTGTGCAGAAGTTGGTGTTGCAAAAGCAGGAAACCTTGAAGACTCTGGTGTTGAAATGCAATTGTTTGCCAGAAGTTGAACTTAATGATTGTGAATCTCTGATGAATTCTATTTGTGGAAATTTTAGTGATATGGTGGTTGTATGGTGCTCTAGTCACTGGCCCTCGACAATTGCGAGGTTTGTAAACTAATAGATAGTGATCTTAACATGCTTAATGGTTGATTTTTTTGTACTTTTTGAACATGACTTCAATTTTTTTACAGAGTTTAGGTACATCCCTGTGTCTTCATTCAACAAATTGTATTATGTATCTGATATCTCTGTATGTTGTTCTCCCTGTCCATTTAGAATGTACAAATGGACCAGATCTTTTTTTTGTTTGCTATTGTAGGTTGGTATCCGGTATCTAAATTTTGGTATATCCACTAAATTGGAGGCACTTGCCATTGCAGCACCATAGAATTGAAGGGATGTGGTGTTTTATCCGAAGCATCTGTTCGTTGTTCCCGTCTGATAATGTTAGATGCTTCTTTCTATGGGTAATCATTAAGGTGTTGTTCATTTACTTTTCTCTTCATTTACTTTTGTTCTTTCATTAAGGTGTTGTTCTCAATCTAATATCTCTAATTTGACAGCCAACTCCCTTTTATGCTGAAAATGATTTGATGTCCTGCCAAACTGTTGGTCATGGTGGCCTCTCCTGTGTTGGCTATCACATTTGACGTTCCTTGATTTATCATATACTTTCTTGTTGAACTAGCAACCTGTTTTCGATTGCTTCTTGCAATTGAAAGTAGCTTTGAACTTTGATCCCTTAAACGAAGGCATAGATGGTGAAGTCTACTCTTGCCTTCAACTTTCTGGTAGTTGAGCTTGTAATAGAAAAAGAAATTTCATGCATTTGAAGTTGTTCTTAGTTGTAAACTGTCAAAACAAATTCAGTTTCGAAGTTATTATCAATGTAATTTTTGATTAATACAGTTTGAAGTAAATATTAATTTAATCCTGATTCAGGTTTTACTCTTGATTCAGCCGAATCATTTTAAAATTTTTTTGTAAAATATGTTCAATATAAAAGTCTGATTCTATCAGAATACCAATAAACTATTCAACATAGTCGTTTCTGTAAAGATTCAAGTGATCCCAGGCACAGTCGTTTTGAGAAATAAGACTACAGATTTAGGGCCCCAAAAGCAGTCTTTTTAATGATTGTAAGGCTTTTTCTGACAGACTTTTATGATAGTTGATGTAGTATAGAAAACGATTAACAGTTGCTGGAGATGTAATCAAAGTAGTTGATGCTAGAAGTACTTAGAGCAGCAGTATAGGGTAGCACACACATCTCATGACAAGCTCATACTCAGTACCATTAGCATCAAAAGAGAGTAAACTCCAACTATAGCAACATAAGTACATAACCTTCATGATCTCAGCGTAAGTATGCACAATATAGTCTCGGCTGGACTTGTATATTCAATGTGAAAGAAGTACAAACTGGAGGAACTGAGAAACACTTGCAGATCCTAAAAAAGTAGATTATGAAACCTCAAAATAGTTGCAAAAGTATATGAAACCACCAATATTGAAGAAACCACAAAGAATAACAATGCACCATCAAGCTTTCTACACTAGAGCTTGTGAACCAGAAGTATACTGTAAAGAAAATGATGGTGATCCTCTTGCAAATGTATCAACTCCATAAGTTGATCCCTCGGTAAATGTGTCAACAACTACAATTGGTCCCTCTGAACAGGATCAACTACAATAATTGATCTAAAATATAGCAATAGTAGTTGATGAAGAATAACAAACAGCACTTGCAAGAATCTTGAGAACCAACTCATAATCCAACTTATTGTAAACTCTCATTGTAGTACACATGAAGTACCATTATATGCAGTAAAAGAAAGGAAGAACAACTGAAAAGATAACTAACCCAGGCTACATTAGAATTGAATGTAGACTCATCAAAGAGAACATCATCTTGAACTTAATATAACTCACCAATTCCAATCCCATAACATCATCTTCAGTTTCATCATTAAACTTGCAAGCCAACTCACTCATGAAAGAGGACTGTGCCAAAGCCAGTACGAACGGGATGAACTGATAACAAGCAAATTAAGCACATATAGTGCAGCAAACTCTCATTCCATACACACATCAATACACATCTGTGATTTAAGAGGATATTTTCCTCACTTTCAA
>JAJJMB010009602.1:0-36306 GCA_023531105.1 Papaver atlanticum | reverse complement strand
CTCAATAAAACCAAGCCATTACAACATCCAAAAAACTCAATTCCTATCTTGACAGATTTCACGGGGTATACAACATGAGAAGAGCCCTCACATGTAGACGACGATGGATCATAACTAAAGGTATATATATCATTCTGATTGTGAAACATGATACTAAATCTGTTCATCTCAACAGCATGCTTAAATTGTCTTTTAAGAAATTCAGGGGTTCTCAACAGCTTGCACCATGTTTTGTTTACGCACCTGAATCGTGCAACTGACTTCACAGGCAACAGAACAAGGATGTCTGGTAGGATATCCCATGGTAAGGTCACCATTCCTGCAGTTCAAAAACAAACCAATATTAGGAACATACTGAGATCTTGATAAAGACAATTGAAAACAAAAATCACCCATCATTTTTTAAGCGGGTGATTCTGCACACTTCTCATTACCGTTTCGTTATCTAACCCAAGAAAAATGATTTCATATCTGGCGACTACCAAGTACCCAACTAACTTAAGAAGCAAAGACATTTTATTTAGGCTGCAGTATCCTGTTCACATCTCTATCTCTTGAAAGTGTTTGAGAGAGTTGAGAGCAACAACATCAAATTGCTTATGGAAATTTTGGCCTCAATTCTTTATTAACCGAAAACCGATAAACTCTAGGATGCTGAATTTCACCCAATTAACAGCTGCAGCTAAATATGAACAACCCCAAACACAATTAAGAAGCACTGTGTCAACGCAAATTCAACATCGATTCGATCCGTAAATTAACACAAGAACTACCACTGTACCAACAATTACACAATAGAGATGATCTGAGCTAATTTGAAGTCATTCCACTCCTAAGTCTAAAAATATTTAGGTTTTGATGGGCTGATAAATTGATCCATACCCCTTACTAAGAACTATTTTGAACCTGAATATTGCACAAGTTGTAATCATAGAAATTCAGATTTAATTTGATTTCTAGCTCAACAAACCTTTGATCTAAACTGAGATGATTCAGTTCTAGTTCTCCAAATTTTCAACCAAAAAGAAATTCAAAAAAGAAACACATATGAAAATAGAAATTAGGGAGAGAAGGAGAAAGAGTACCTGAAAGAATGAACTGAAAATGCAATTTGCAGAGTGTTTGAAAGGATGGGAATTTCAGGCTTAGGATTTCCAAGGTTTTGGTTTGACTTTTGATGGAAAGGGAGAGTAGAAAACCTTTGATATCCGTGTAGTGATGGACCGGATGGTAGTATTTTCTAGTTGTCTGGTTTCAGCTCAACCGTTAAGATTTAAATTGAGCACTTGGGATTTGTATTCTGTAGTGATATGATATTAGTATTCTTCTTTTTTAGGATTTGAGCACTTTGGATCATAGGAATAAGTAGTGAAGGACTCAATTGTCTTTTAAGTCCCGACACCATGGTAGCCTGTTTCGCTTTTTTTTTCTTTTCACGCAGCCTGTTTCGCTTAACCATAGCTTTAAGGATAACAAAATCCAACTACCGGGGGAAATCACTTGGCTTAAATGTGGCGATTTCGCTTGGCTGGGAAATCACTTGGCTTAAATGTGGCGATTTCGCTTGGGTTCGCTAAAGAATGGAACAGATCTGTTACTCTATTAAGGCTAAGTCCTATGATCTTCTAATCTAGAAGCTAGATTAGAAGTCCACGTCAGTTAGGGCAACCTCCTAGGTCCTATGGTTTGGCAAATCTAGCAGCGAAACGTTGAATAGTTCAGCGTCGAATGCTGAATAAATCAGCGCCCAGGTGAACGCCGCACCGAACAGCGTTTGACTCAGTCAACTTTGTTGACAGCGCCGAACCATTCAGCGCCCAGAAAAATCGATATCTCCACAAAAGCTCGACCTTCTTCCCCATTTTCACTTCTCACTTATTTTCCCCCCATTTCTCCCGAAAATGCATGTCCAACTTCATGAGTTCTAGAATTTTTTTTGCAAATTCCTTCCGTGGATTTGTTCTACTTCGAATTTGTGATCGATTGAAGGTGGTTTGGTGCGATTCCATCCACGAAATCATTCGAGGTAAGAAATTTAAGTTTTAGGTTTAAAGTTTTATGATTTTTGATTTTTGGTGCGATATCATTCAAATTGATGATTGATATTTCGTATTTAGATGTTGTACATGATATGTGTATGATTTAGTTTGATTATTTATGATTTTTTTTTTTTTTGGGATTTAATTTGATTATTTCTAATGAACAAAAAATGAAATTTTGATTTTTGTGAAAATGAATGATAATTCGTATGATTAGTTTGTAGGTAAATTTGCATAATAATTCGATTATTTGTATGATGAAAATGAATGATAATGAATTATTTATGATTAGTTTGTATGATTATTTGTGATGAAAATTTGTATGATAATTTAGTTTGTATGATTGTTTTTTTTTTCCATGTTTGTTATTGATTGTAGTATGAGTATGGATGAATTGCTAGATCGGTTGGATATAGTTTCATCAAAGAATTGTGATAAACATGTATGTCAAGATGTTACGAAAGACCATCGCAAACTAAGCTTTAGAGGTAGTTTGAATGATATTGAAGTGTATTACAAAATTGTAGTGAACGATAATCCGGTAGCACAACGATATTGTGACAATTGTGTCTTTTCTTCTGTTTTTGAGTTTGATTTTGCCAATGGGAATAGAGGCTTAGTTGAAGCCATAGCTGAGAGATAGTGGTCAAAAACCAAGAGCTTTCATTTTCAGGAGTTTGAAAGTGGCCTCCTTCCTTTAGATTGGTACATGTTAACGGGAATTCCCACTAGTGACCCTAGTAAACGACCAGTACTTATGACGTCGTTGGGTAGTGATCTAACATATCCTGCTCTGGATGATTTATATTTTTTGGATATCAAAAATCATGGTGCATGGGACTCTAAGAAAAATTCATTATCCTTGGCTATCTTGAAAGAGTATATTGAAAGTAGAAAAGACCAGGATAATATTGGATGTGCAGAGACATTGACACGAGCATTCTTTATATGGTGTTTTGGTCATTTTCTTCTAGCGCATTCTACTGGAAGAGTAGATAAACGTTGGGTTCTGTTGTTGGCTGACTTAGATAGAGTTGGGAAATATGATTGGGGTATAGCTTCGTTAGGTAATACCTATAACTATCTCAACGATTGGTCAACCAAGGGTACGAATTTAGCTGGCATGGTTATGGTACTTGAGTATTGGTACTATTACTACTTCCGCAACATGCAACCTTAGCTTTGTCAGACACCTTGAGGACATTATGATGTTTTCCCAAAGATTTGTCTCTTCAAGAAGATTAGGATTGCATCAAGGAAGAGAGGACATCAAGGAGGCCAAAAGGATACTAGGAAACACTCAGTCACAAGCGCAAGAACACAGATTGACACTAGAACAAGTGAATCATGTATTTGGCAACCATAGGAAGATAATAGGTATTATGTGGGAGAACAATATGAAAATGCACTAAAGGTATCCAAAATGAGAGTTCTGTTTTTTGACATGGAAAAACACACAAGAGTTAGTTATTACTTGGCAGAGAGATTCCAGAGGCAGATTGCAGGTGAGATTGTAGTCCCAGCAAATCCTCCAAATTTGGAAGCAATTGAGGACAAAGCGATTGTAGAGGTCACCGACTATTATGCAGTCTCTGAGGATCAATATAACACTTGGTGGAAGAAGAAGAGTGTTGGAACTTATGTCAATGAGTCATACCATGCACAGAATGTCGATGAGATAGCATTGGGTAGCTCAGCTGTTCCTCGCCGTTTGTTTCCTAGTCATCCGCCTCCTGACATGATGTCGCAGACATATACTTATGACACACAGAATGAGCCCCCATCACAACTGCCGGAGATAGATTTCAGTTTACCATTTTCCAATGAAGCCGGTGTAGCACGTCAATTACAAGTTCCAATGGTTCCTTGTCCGTATAACTTTCGGGAGATGAATTTGACAGTGGTAAGTACATTTACATTTTGTACTCATTTTCATTTTAAGTTTCTTGAATATTCGACTAAATTCTCTAATTTATATACTTGTAGGATGATTGCATTAGGTTTATGGAAAAACAATGTTCATTCCAGCTTGGAGCTCGTCAACTCGTATGGGACGAGACATACAAAATGGCTACAACTTCATGTTCCTCATCTAGCAGATCTACATCTTCTTCAGTACCATCTATCCAATCCCAAATACCAAACAATCCAAATGAAGCTACTATATCACAAGACCTCACATTAGGTGGTACATATGAATGGGCTACATGTCAACAATTTTACACCCCTACGCTCGAAGATGGAGCTACTACATCACAATATCAATAACAAGGAAATGAATTTACCGATGCGTTGTTGGCGGAAAGCGAGACTAACATTGTTTATGATACTCAGTTCATCCAACAACAACCCCAAAATTTCTTTGACCTGAATTAAATTACTTGTCATAGTGTTTAAAGTACTTTTCGTAGCATTTATGAAACCATATGGAGTGTTATACTTTTAATTACTATTTATTTTATGGATTGTTATTTGTTTTTTATGGCGTGTTTTAAGTTTTGTTTTTATGGCGTGTTTTTTGTGGCGTGTTAAGTTTTTTTTTTTTTTTTTCCGGTGTTATAAAAGCTTAATTTTTCGTTGTATTAGGTACATTATGCAGGGATCTTTGAGAAGATTTTTTTTCAATCTTCCGGATGATCAAGATGATTTTGAAATGAATGTTCTAGCAGTGGCTACCATTTTGTTCAATCTTCCGGCATTCCATGATCCGTTTGGTATAAATTCAAAGCATCTTCACGATTACCATTTGATGCCCTTAATAACACGACAAAAATCTTGCAATAACGCTTGATGATTGCTAACCGACATTGTAGTTGTTTTCGGCATCTTCCATTAGCATTACCATTGATTTTCACAAAATCTTCAACAACTTGTTCCCAAAGGATGTTGGTTGTTTGAGACAAATCGAAAGGATTTGGTTGTTCATTTTGCGAAAACTTCTCACCAAATCATTGTCTTCGGCAATTGAGAATGTAACCATGCTTGAAATTTGAATTGAGAATTTAGGAGTAGAAGAAGAGAGTGAAACTTCACAAGTTTGGGGTGGGGATTTTGAGTTCATGTGTTGATATATATCCAGAGAAGAAATGATCTGAGTTTGGGATGAAAATGTAACCGTTAGACAAAGCGTTGAACCAAACTGCGCTTTGCCTAACAGCCGCAAGATAAAAAACTAGCCGTTATTTTCAACGGCAGGGAAGGCAGCGCTAGTGATGTGATTTTAATTGTTGTAGAAAAAGTGGTAATAAGATTCGTTCAACTCGGACTTGCGAAGAATAATTTTTAGACTTAATTAAGAAAACTAGAAAAATCAAAATAATGTTTTGGTCAAGATTATAAAAAGCACTGAGACTCAGGATTCCACCAAATTCCATTCATGTGATTCAAATAATAATTTCTATCAATTATAGCTCAAATATTAAAAATATGGACTCTTATTCTTTGCAATAAGTAGATTTTTGAAAAGCAATGACTGTAAATCAAAAGCATGATGTATCAAAAATACATTGACCAAGCATACATCATCAAACAATATCACACCCATTCAATAAAAATCATAAATCAATTAAAAATCAATGCAAATAGTCATAAAAGAATTATTAGAATTACCACATGCGTGAAATAGGGCTTCCTCCGTCATCCCAGTGTTGGGGTTTAGCTCCTCATGGTGAAAACATGCTCAAAAGATAGAAACATGGCTCAAAAGGTGTTTTTATTGAAGGAAAATAATAATACAGCGAATCTGCAGCGCTTTTCTGGCGTTACAGAAATCACCATTACAATGAAGTGTTGTTTATAAACGATAACTGTTTTCTGCTGTTGAAGAACGATACTTCTTTGCGACTGTTCCATGTGGGTCAATGTTCTTCGTGTTCTTCAGCAGCAGCAGCAGAACCCGGTTTCCTGCACCTTTGATTTCTCGGCTCTGTCGTGTTCTAAACTTTCCCTAACTTTCGACACACCTTCTATATGACCCAACCAATCTATTTATATCAAAAAGAGCGATTAAATCTCTCCAAAATCTTCCAAAATCTCTTCCTTTCTCTTCACGGCAAAGTTGCGGCAATTTCTTGTTTTAGAATTTATATGCGTTTCCGAGCTTTCCTTTTGATTCTAAACTCTTCCTTAGATAAATACCAATCTTTGGGAAGGTTTATAGCACTTTAATCTCTCTAGAATTTCCTAAAACAGGTCACACACGTGACTTTCCATATTTTGCTGTTGAGATAAAAATCCGTCGATTGAGCCCAGTTTAATTGATTTTAACACCGATATTAGATTCCTAGACCCATAAGGAGTCTATCCTATGAAAATCAGAGGTTTAGTCGACCTCAAACCCCTCCAAATCACTACCACCAAAACTGCCAGAAACATGTTTTCTGTTTTGGTTTTGGTTTCCCGCCAAAAACAGAATTTGAACGTGAATGGGAAAGGTTACCCCTTATCCAGTGGTCGCCCCTTATCCGTTGATGGAGTCCACATAACACTCGTCCTTTGGGTTGCATTTATCAACTTTTCGAGCCAATTTCGCCGCAAAAGCTTTTTTCTCCAAAAACACCTACAAAGAGATAAAATACCAAAATAATTACAAAAATGGGTACTAACAATATACACAATAGAGATGAAAATAGACACATAAATGCGTCTATCAGCTAGGGCGCTGAGCAATCTCAGCCATCAGATCAAATATGACCGTTGAATCTCAATGGTTCTGATTTAGTGGACGTTTGAAACCTCAACAACTATATTTTCAGGCTACCCTATAAATAGAGAACTACTTCTCCTTCATCCCTCACACCAAAATCAATTGATTATCTTCTTCATTGATTTTCTTCTTCTTCTTCACATAATTTTGTTCATACAAAATTATGACACACTTTACTACAAAAGAAGATGAGGCACTAATTTATGGTTGGGTTATAGCAAGCAACGATCCGATTCATGGAAAAGATTAAAAAAAAAGGTGCAATATTTTGGAGGAATATTATTGAAGAGTACAATTAAAGAAAAGGCCCTAATGGTACCGAAAGAGATAAAAGTCATTGCAAACAAGGTGCAACACATTGAGAACCGAAGTGAGAAGATATCTTTCACATGTTAGGCCCTACTTCCGAAACAAACCTACGGGGTTGAATGAACATGATTATGTAAGTACTTGAATTTTTTGTTGATGTTTTTTTTCCCATTTTGATCTTTTTCTTTCTTTCTCTAAATTTTTCCTTTCATTCTTTGTCTAATACTTTTTTTCCCCAGTATCGTCTTGGACAACAAAATTATGAAGCAGAGATTGAAAAACCTTGGAAGCACGAATCGGTTTTCCAGATCCCGAAGACCTATCAACCCGACTACAACCCAGCGGTGAATAATGATGATGGAGCTGGTACTTCCACTCAACCTACTCAACAAACTCAAGCTACTCAAGACAATGAAGCTGATAATATGGATGAAGATTTGGAAAATATGGCAAGGTTTGGTAGCTCCATCTACTCATAATTCTGAAACCTCAGACATATCTCATAGAAGACGCTGTTTCGAACAAACAGATGATGTTAGAAGTGCAGGGAGAGATCAAGCAAAGAAAAGGGCTCATGAGGCTAAAGCATGGCAGAAAGCAAATGAAAAAATGGATAAACTCATCGAACTTCTTGAAAACGCACAAGCACGAAGAGTTGCCAAGTATGAAACAGAGAAAGAGTACCTGAAGAAGAACATGGAAAGCTCTTCAATCTTGGCACAAACGCAGCAAAGAGAATCGGACATGAAGATCCTACGCCAAAACTTAATTGAATTGGAGGATTGGGAGAAACCCGTCTACAAAATATGGAAGAACGAGATTTTGGCCCGTCATGGATTGCCACTTATCCCCTAAATTAAAGTGATATATTAGTAATAATTTAAGTTATTTAGAAGTAGGATTTCAATTTCAATGTACTTTTTTATATTATTTAAGTTTAGAAGTAGGATTTCAATTTCAATGTACTTTTTTATGTTTTAAGTTATTTAAGTTATTTAGAAGTAGGATTTCAATTTCAATTTCAATGTACTCTTTTATGTTTTTTTTTCTTCGAAAAAGAGGCAAGCCTCAGTTACATTGATAAAAATACCTCGTTTCAAAGACGGGAGAGATTACAGGACTGACCAGGATGTTTCCAATCATCACAAATATCTCAAAAAGACAACCAGCATAATGAAGCCACACAACAACACAATTTAAGGGCAAAATCCAAAATAGAATCCTAACCATTCCATCCGATTTTCTAAGTAGCATAGCTAGTTTAAATGGCCCGGTTTGGGATGAAAGTAGCACACCCGAACCATAAAACAAATCTGCAATCAACAGAGATGTTTGGATCCAAAGATCCAACCATTTTTCAAGGTTTTTTTCTAAAACATGGTAAAACATATGACATGGGTAAGAAAGGATCCATAGATCCACCCATTTATCTCTTGTTTTTTCAAAGTAACAGTAACAGTAACTGGGATAACCTGAATAGATCATCATATGACGGAATCGGTTTTTGGAGGCGGTCTGGGTCTTCATCAGAATTTGCAAACTGGAACTATTTTTTGCTGGTGTCTTCGGTAACTTGGAAGTTTCTGCTGGTGTCTTTGGTGAATATGTGTTATCTGCTGGTGACTCTGGAAATCCTGAAACTGTTGCTGCTGATAATGAGACTGTATAGTCAAAACAGTAAGTCCTAATACTAATCCTAATAACCAAGAAAAAACAGATCTATGAATTCCAAGATTGTTAAAACAACCTAGCTCATCAAGATCACATACAACTATAACAAACCAATATAAATGCCGATCGCCAACATGAACAGGGGGGAAAGAGGTTGGGTTTAAGCTGAAGCTAAAACAGTTGGAGTTGCTTTGTCTTCGTCATAGATTCGAACTGAAAATGATTGTATGCTTTGCTTTCTTCTTTGTAAAAGATCACATCCCATACCTACATGTTCATCCGTAAATCTATAGAGAAAACCCATAAAATTACAACAAGAAAAGGATCGATGATGGAAATCAATCGGTTACTAAAAACTTTAAAATTTAATAGCAAACTATAGATCAGGGAAAGATAAATCGAGGTATGGTGCTTGATCTGCTAAGATCATCTCCAGAGCAAAGAACAAAGAAGGTTTCAGTCAGTTGAGTTCTTCGTTGAAAAAAATTTTGGAAAGAGAAATGTGCCCAGATCACTTTTTTATGTTTTAAGTTATTTTAATTTCAAAAGCATTGTAACCTTGTTTAAATTAAAAGCATTTTAATTTTTTATGTTTTAAGTTATTTAAGTTATTTCAATGTATTTTTTAAAATTTCTTCAAAAAGCATTGTAACTTTGTTTTGCAATGTAATGGAAGATTTCCCTTACTTTGGTAAATTCTCAAATTTTGAAACAAACATAGCCGTTGGAACAAATTGCCAAACATTTAGAAAATCAAATTTTGAAAAAAAAAAGAAGCCGTTGGTGGTGTGTAGGAGGTGTAGGAAAAAAAAGGTCAAGCGCTGAATTGTGCAGCGCCATCCTTGAGCGCTGAATAGAACAGCGCCCCTACAAGCGCTGAATAGTTCAGCGTTGATGCCCTGGAATATTCGCCTAGCGCTGAATAGTTCAGCGTTAAAGTCACTTTTTGAGCGCCGAACAATTCAGCGTTTCAATCTCGCTGCTAGTTGAACTGCGAGCACTTGCTAGGAGAGAGAAGTAGTGTTAACTTTTAGACCACACTTTTTTTTTATTTGCAACACTTTTTGACCAATCTAGCATCTCAATCTAGCCCATAGGGGTTAGCCTAAGGTTCACGATACCTGAGATTTGAGATTTGCCCGTATACCCGAAATACCAGATGTAAAAAACATTAAACGGAAACCGAGTTTGCGTATTTATAATTTTGACGGAAACTAAGTATCCGTTTCCATTTTCAATAATGAGGTGCAATGTCCCTCTCATTTTGCTGGCAACATTTGAGTTATAACCAAGCAAAACACCCAATCAATGCTTAGCCTAAGAGTACAATATTGCTGAAAGGTTTGGTAGGAAGTTAAGCAAACAGGGGTTCTCATAAAGAAAGTCAATTTAAGAAGTTGAAACAAATTTCTCGGAACTTCAAGATCTAAAGTGCTTTATGTCACCAACTGTGCATATTGGTTGTACAGAAAAACACTTGCTGGTGCACAGAAATATCAGTTCCACTGACTGGCTTCCTAGACAAAAAGAAAATTTAGGAACTACCAAAATAACACAAATATCTGAAATATCAGAACATCCCAGTCAGCTAAGCATCTACCAATTGTTGATACAAGAGCAACAAATTTACTAAAGACAATTAGTGCACAAAACACTCACGTAATTACTAGTACCAGCAACTGCAGCACCACTACCACCGTCATCGTCGTCCTCCTCCTCCTCATCTTCTTCTTCCTCCTCATACTTCATCCCGTTGTACTTGCCCTAGATATGTACCAGTGTCGAATGAAATTAGACTCTCTACATAGACAGAAGTAGGGATAGATGAAGCTGATATACCCTCGCAGGTCTTCAGAGTTCTAGTTGTCTCATGTACAGGGTCATACAGAACAAAACGCAAAGAAGCATCGTCATCGTGTACACCAAACAAAATCTTTCCATGGTCTAACAACCACAAGGGAGTCAAATCGTCCATGTCGCTAAATTTATCCATGTCAAAGGTGAAAGGATGGATCCATGATTTCTTCACCCCATTGTCCTACCACTCCCAGAACTCAAGATTACACCCATACTTATTAAGAAACCAGAGAGATCCTCCTAAAACACACAAACACCCTTGGTTATTACCATGATTTCCTACATCAGGTATAGGAAGCTGATCGAACTCTTCGTTCTCAAAATCAAAGCGAAGAATGATTTCCGTGCGCCTGTCCCCTCTAAACGCTTTCCAGTGAAGACCTCCGTTAACAGGTAAACGAGCCATATCAGGTATTCTAATAGTACCACATATAACAATTTGGATGTCCTCAAGTCTTCTCCATGAATTTGATCTTAGTGTATACACCTGAACCTCACACCGTTTATCAAGAAAATCCCGCACCATATGCACAACTTTGAAATCCTCAATCCGGTGATCATAACTAATTCCATATTCTTCAAAAACCATTAGGTACTCCTCAAATCTAGTTGCTGGGTCTGGTAACTTCTTACACTCGTAAGTCGATGGGTTCCAAAGGATGAGTACATTATTACGCCTTAACAAAACTAACCCATTACAACATCCAAAAAACCCAATTCCCTTATAAGAGGGAACAGGGATGTGACAAGAGCTCTCACATGTAGACAATGATGGATCATAGTTGAAGGTATATATATATCATTCTGATTGTGAAACATGATACTAAATCTGTTTTGCTTAACAGCATGCTTTTTGATAGTTCTTTCCATTGCACTATACATATATTTGTACCGATTTCCTATCAGCTAACTTATAAGTTTTTTTTGTACATACAGAGGTGCCATGTGCGGAAGCTCTCACGTGTGGCGTGGGCGAAACTTGAGTCCGAATTTGTGCACATTTCTTGTTATCTACCATTGATATAATTTAGGGAGTTATCTAACGAGGGTCAGGATTTTAAATATGGAAGGTAACGGAGCCATCAGTTAAATAATCAACCAATCAGAAGAATATGTTAAATATATGATCGTTGGAGGAGTGTGAACAAATTTGGACTCGCAAAACTTATGTTCTTAATTAAACAGTTCATATCATCAGTTCCGATCAGTTTTGCAAGACTATTCCTATCCAAGTCTAAGAATTAAGTTTGGTAGATCTGTGTCCACAGTAGGGTGCAACTGGTTTAATTCTCCCCCACCACTAAGGATTCTATGTGCGAAGATTGTTGCGGTAAACCTATCCCAACACCAGCGCGTCCAATATCGTCCACTGAATGTCAAGCAGGAGGCATAGACACATATTTGCCTTTTATATTAATTTTTCTTGGGATTGTGGCCTCTGTCAAAAAGGTTGCATACGGAAATGTGCGCATAAAAGTAAACGCATTAGAACGGGAGACTACTACCGGAGACTAACAAATTTTTTTTTTTTGTTAATAAAATTTTTATTGTATAATTTGGGTTACTTCTTTTTGTATATGAAATAATAAATGATTAAAAGAAAAAAAGTTAATTTCGATCATAACATAACATGGAATATTCTAATAGGAAATTTGTTATGTAGTTGCAGGAAATCCCACAACCACACCCTATTAATAATCTATGGAATAATCTAAGAAACCATGATGAAATACTCAAAATCTTTTGTTAAAATCTTAGAACAAGTACAAAGATGGCGAGGGAAAACCCTAACTTGGAAAACAAATAACTCTCTCTCTCCTAAATATCTTATCTCTTACCCAAAAAGATCTCTCCCTTTACAAAGACGCTCGGCTCCTTATATAGGAGTTTACATAGTGGAGGACAGCTAATAAAGCTCCTAATTTCTGATTTGACGTGCGTCAATGTCGCGTAGACTTTATCATTGACTCACGATTTCTTCATTGCCGCATAGTTCCCCACACTTTACTCATGACTAGGTGACGTCATCTGGTTCGTCATCTGGGATATGTTGTATGCGGTCATATTCGCTTGCTACCAATGGAGTTACTTCGCATACTAAATGAGTGCGCGGTATTTTGTACTCACATTTTGCCGCTTCTCATATCTTTCCTTCTTGGGAAGGAACGGTATAAGAAAACTCTAATTTATTTTGCCGCACTAGTTCATCTCTTCGTATTCTTATCGACCGACATTTTTCCGTACTTTCGGATTTACCGCTTACACGTGTTATCTCTTCCACTCGTTATTTGACACGTCCTTAATAACCGCCTCTTCTTATCCGCTCATTCTTAATTAATACTAATGGGATGAGATATATTGGGAGTTGGGATAAAATCTTTTATTTACTGTTACACGCCTTCTTCTCTTTTCTTTTTACTCTTTTCTTTCTTTTTCTCTGCAACTTCGGTCCTTTGCTGTTCATCATCTTCTCTTGTTCATTCTTTGATTGTTCATCACTTTCTACTTCACGTTCTCTTCCTATTCATTATTTACTGCCATTCTTTCCTTCTTTTCTTATTTTTAAACTCTAATTTTTATCATCATCTGAATCCTCCTGATCATCATGATCATCTTGATCTTTTTGATTGATCTTCCACTTGTCGACAGTCCCATTCTGAAAATGGTTCTGAAACCCGGCTGGAAAAAACTCAAAGAATTCACTAGGTTGAAGGATGAGTTTGGACGTAGGGGTTTCACATTATCAGTCCCTCACGGATATGAACCCATTTCTGCGATCGGACCTGAATGGTTTTCGCTTGACCAATGGGATAATGATAGAATCATTGTTTCGCTCGGCCAACTTTTTGCAGGTCTTCCTATTCCTTTATACAATCATCAAATTCCGTTGTTTTATAAGCTTTTGTCTGATGCGAGATTTTCACGCGGCATATTTCAACTAAGTGGTGACTGTATCAGGATAATGACAGAATATGCTCGTCGTGCGGCATGGTTAGGATCTGCTTATCCAGAGGATGTAAGGAATCCAAATTACGCACAAAAGGAAATTATCCTGCGGAATACACGGTTGAGAACTTTTTTCTTCACTACGATGTTGCTATCATGAAAAATGAGTCTTCCCGTTGGGGCATTCGCTTGATAAGGAAGGACGGCTTCGCAGAGGACCAGAGGATCATGCAGGATGTTGATTTTCATGACTCTTCCAATAACACCGCTCGCAAATCAAAAGATACTCGTTGGGTGGAGTATCCTATTGTTGTTGAAGGCCCTTATATTACTGGCAAAGGCGCTGATGGATCTGATCTCCCTCTTCCTGAGAAATTTGCCGCTGACAAACCTTGGGAATTTGTATTGCCCGAGGAGAGAGATGTGGTATGCTACTTTTGCCTTGGTCTTTCTATTTATTTCTTTTCTATTGTTTTCCGCTTCCTTCATTATTTCTTTTGATCTCAGATTATGAAGCAGAAGAAGAAGGCTAATAAAAATGCGTCTCATGCGTCACATACGCGTGATAATGAAGTAAGAAATACTCCTTCTTGGATTTTAACAATATTGTTGCCTCTGTTTCTTATCTCTCATTATGCGTGTACGTTGAAGCTGAAGTCGCCGAGGGTTCTAATAACGACGCCCTTCCTTCCAAGGGTAAGAGTAAGAAGACCGTCTCTAAGTCCACCTCTCTGAATCCCCCCAAGAAGCGGAAGGAATCTTATCCAACTTCTTCTCGTTCTGAAGATGATACTCTCCTTCTTCCTGATATCTCCGAGTCCACGTCTTCTATGGGGCAGTTTTCGAGTATTTTCACTGACTCTTTGTCTGCCGTTGGGGATGATGCGTTAACTCGTACATGCGAGATGGTTGTTAAAATTTGCGACGCTCCCTCTCTGAGTCATGAGTCTTCGCTTGGAGTTGCCTCTGCGATAAGCCCAAGTTTCCAATTCCCGCTTGGATCTTTTGTAATTTCTATACCACCGCATATTCTTTAATGATGCTTTCGCGTTTTGTATTCTAATCTTTCATCTCATATTGACGCAGAATGCCCGTATGTCTCACGTGGTTACTTCAGATCTTCAAAGAAAACTTCGCTCCCTTGAGGCTTAGAATACCAGACTCAAAGATGAGAGTTCTACCTATTCTCATGATGTTGTGGAACTTCGTAAGAAGAATAATCAGCTGATTGGTATGTATTCTTTTGTTCCCCCCTTTTCATATAACTGCGCTATTTTCGCACCCTTTTAATTCTTTGCGTTCGCAGAGATATACAATTTAACCGATGAAGCATCTAGTCTCCCTGATGATGAGGAGATTCTTCTTAACCATCTTAACTCCTCTTTAAATAATTTCCTTAATGATGGCTTAGAGAATCTTAGTCTGGAGGAACTAAGGTCGAAGTATGAGGTTCTTAAGCATGAGCATAGATCCATGTTATCTGTAAATAATGGTTTTCAACATCGTCTTCATAGAGACAAGGAGATAATTCAAACTTTAGAAGAGAAAAAGAACGCGCTTATTACTGAGAAGGATAAGGCAGTCTTTAAGGGTGCTGACGCTTTAAAGAAGTTCCATGAGGCTCAACTCCTCGTTCATATGGAAGGAGACAAAGCTATAAGCGAAAGGGATGCTTTGATCAATCGAGAGAATACAATTCGTTCTCGACTGCTTATAGAGAATGAAGCTGAGTTCGATTGGGATGCTAGGGTTATTGACAATGCTAGAACTGGCTTAGCCACAAATATTAGTTTAGAATCTGGCCATGCGTCATTGGTTAAGACTATCCTTTCTGAAAAAGAAGGTTGTTTTCAATTCTTATTCCTTCATTATTCCCTGGAAAATATTCTTATGCGGCTTTAACCTCCTTATTTTTCTTCGCAGATGCTGAGAACAAGTATCTTGAGGAAATTGAAAGTCTAAAGGAGAAGTTTACCGCTCGTGACTCTAAATACCGCAGACTTAAGAAAAAGCTGACTGTCACTGTTTCTAACTTGAGTAAGGATGCGATTCGCGTTCGTGATGCAGCTGTTAAGAAAGTTTGCACTGATAATGACATTCCTTTGTCAAATTATAATTTTGCTGAAGTTCCTTCTAATGAAGAAGGCTCTGACATTTCCGATAGTGAAGCAGAGCATGATGAATATGAAGGTACTGATGAGGAGGACAGCGGTTCTGAGGCTCGGGAAGGTGATGAAGATGACATGGGTGGGAAATAGCCGCTCTCTCTAGGGACCTTTTCGTCTTCTTTCTTCATTTTATTTGTACAAATCTTCGTCCGCTTCTTGTACTATGTTTTTTTTTTTTTTTTTTTTTTTTTTGTACACTGGTTATTCTCGATCTTTTTGGATTTGGATGTATCATTCTTTTCCTTCACTGTATAATCTTTTTCTCCTTTCATTCTCGCGTATCTTAATCCTGGAATTGGTCATTAATCGAAAGCAAAATGTTTCTCTAGTAATGATAGTATATTTATATATGTATGCGTTAATGATAATACGTAACATATGCATTATTAATAACATATGCGTTGATGATAATGTATATAACATGTGCGCGTAAGTCTATCATATGGTGGCGAATAAAATTCCTTTATATGCTTTGCATTCCCATTCTTGCCTCTGTTAGTTGCCGCAATATGATTTTTTTTTATTTTTTTTTTGATGTGCATATGTATAAGCGTACGTGATTTGTAAAGTTGTTGTATTTCATTATGCGGTAATCTATCATCTATGCATTCGCATACATCTGTCGTATAGTGAAACTATTTAGTATCATACCTGAATTACCTCTTCTTCGTTTTACCTCATGAATGTGTCTCTGTTTTCTTCCTCAGCTATATCTTGCGTTATTATTTTCGCGTCTATACATCCTTTTATCTCTTAACTTTACTTTATACGTGTGCGTTAATCTTTGAGCTCCTTTCTTTCCTGCAAAACACTATTAATCTTAAGTTTGTTTTTCTCATGAGGTCTTATTGTGCCTCCCTAATTAGAGGTCTTATTTTGCCTAAAGGTATTTTCTGTTTTTGTGCGACGAAATCGCAGGAAGTCTTTACACTTTCATGTAATGACCCATTGATTTCGCCTTATCATCTTCTTGTATTATTGCCTCTGCAGGATATATTGACGCGCAAATACGATAGGACTATGCTCTCCTTTGAGTCATAGCCCCATGATATTTACGTCTTTTGACACAATTCAGCTCCCTAGTGGAGGGTGCCGTCCTTATATTCCCCCTGACTGCCCCTTAAAGGAAGCTTACCCCTACTGGGTTAGGGTGGGCTCTTCCTATCCAGTGATGCAACAATCGGTTGTTTTCGCGGCCTCTTATCCCTCCGCCGATATGGCTTATGGTTACGAGACCGCACCCTAAATGGGGTTTCTTGAGGACCGAGTGCATCATAGTCAGGACTTTCCAAGAGCGGCCAGGTACGCTCCAGACGCCCCAGGCACTCTTGACTCAATCGTGTACCTCGGCGCCCTGATCGAGTTTCTGTACTCCTTAGGAGAGACCTTCTCACCTTAGTCTTTCAACTAAGGCGCCTCTGCTGGATGGGATTTTATTTCACCCCAAATCTCCATGACTCAGGTTTCAGGGTCGGTGTAGCTTTCCCCCGAGTCATGCTAACTAGGTTTTCCCCAATTATGACGTGCATTAGGTATTATCATTGCCTCTTGCTATTATGCGAACTAGGGTGCACGCCACAATTGGATGCCTAGCCTCCCTAGTTAGAGGTTTTACCTCTGTTGCCTTCTGTTAAGGTCTTATCATAAGGTCTTATTTTTGCCTTTTTCTTATTATGAAATAATTGATGTATTTAAGGAAGAATAATTTTTCATTTTCATTCATACGCTTGATTAGTACAATTATTGCGTCTTCTTTCTTCATTTGTTCGCTTACATAATAATTACCTCTTAAAACTATATATCTGGGATGACTTGTTTGCTTCTTTCGCCTTTTGTGTTTTATTAAGTTCGCATATATTTTCTAATATACTTTTTCTCACGTGAGTTATTTCTTATGCCGTGCTAGCATTGCCGCATGGACCATATTTCTTCAAATATGCTTGGTTCCAAAGTTGGTTTAATTCTTCCCCCTCGTTATTTTCCATCAACTCATACATTCCATTTCCCATGACTCTCTTAACGATGTAAGGTCTACCCTATACGTTTTTCAATTTCCCTTTTCAATTTTTCTGGTAGGGTGGTTCTTATCTCAATACCATCTCTCCTATCTGGAATTCATTCTTTCCGACGCACTGGTTATATTCACTTTCTTGTGCAGATGTTGTCGCCTTAATAGTAGTCTTGTTTACTCTTTTTTACAATATCAACCATTAATCTTTCACTTCGCTTACCCTCTTTTATCTCTTTTCTCCAATCTCTTCGCTTATTCGCGCGTTCTTCACATTTGTCGACATCAATCTCATGACAATTTTTCCCCTCGATTGGATCCCCTCTTATTACTCCGACACCTAGAGGCAAAGGAAATTTTATGCATTGATGAAAAGTTGAAGCTACTCCAAAGATACTATGTAACCATGGTCTGCCTATCAAGGAATTGTAAGGAGACTCTACGTCAACAACGAAGAATACTATGTCAGTAGTTATACTCTTGAGAGGAATTCACATGGTTATTTCTCCTTTCGGCTTAATGGCTGATCCATTGAAACCATAAATCTTGTAAGTTGATGGAATGAGGTCGTCATCTCTGCCACCCATTGTCTTGTAAGTGTGGTAAAACAATATATCAACTGAACTACCAGGATCTATCAATATCCTATTTATTGCCCACGTGTCTGCGTCATTATCATCCTCTTCATCAGTCTTTGCCTTTGGGTTGATTTCCAGTTTGACAACTAATTGACTCTCATGTAATTCTCCACCTCCTGGTACTTCTTCCGCACATAAGGAAATAGGTTGCCGCTGCCAATCTTATAATGGTGATATCTTTGCCAAGTTGAGTATCTCTTTCCCATCATTATCTCTTGCATAAACTCGACTTAAGACATTGTCATGGAAATCCTGTTTACTTCTGAATGAGTGTATTATCGAGTTACAGTATAAATTCTTTGCTTTTGCTCCCACTTCAATTAGATATGTCTTTTTTCCTGCTTCTACTCCTGGTGTTTACCCTTCTGGTGGTGGTGGTAAATGCTGTTGTTGTTGTACTAGAAAATGGTTTAGTTTCCTTTGATCGATCATTCTCAGTATAATTTTTTGCACATTTCGGCAGTTACTGGTGGTGTGACCATGGAAACGATGATAAGCACAAAATTCCCTGCTCCTCCTTCCTGGTGGTGGTTCATGACCCATATTTGGTGGTTCCGGTATGTCTTCCATCAAGATTACCGCTTCCCAGATTTTATCTATTGTGGTATTTAGACGCGGCATTTTTATTTCTTCCTAGACTGTTCTATTTCCTCCTGGACCTTGATTATAGTATCGCTTTTGCCCCCCATATCCTTCCGTCTAGTTATCTTGTCTTGGAATCTTATTGTTATATTGTCTTGCTCGATATTCTCTTTCATACATTTCTTGATCTATACTTCTCATAGCTACTTGCTTTTGTTTATCTCCCATCACAATCTTTTCTTGACTTCCTTGGGATGTGCTCGCAACTGCATTTGTTATCTTTGGAAGTAGGCTTGCGTTTCCTTCTTTTGCGCTTGTGACTGCAACTGGATAAGATTCCATTTCTCTTTGCTTTTCTTCGAGTGCGATATACTCTTCTTGGTACTCGCGCAGCTCTGTCATTGATATGGTATCTTTGATCCTGAATATCTGCATATACAACAGGTCTGTAGGAAAAAGTGCGTTATAAAAGCTAGTATGAGATTCCTCTCATCTACTCTTCCATCCATTTCAATGCACTGGTCCTCCAGCGAGTGGTTAAGTTACGTAAGCCTTCATTAGTTCTTCTTCGCAAGCTAAACACCTTCTCTATGCCTGGTCGTAACATGTTGTTGCTGATGTATGCTCCTAAGAATATGCTCTGTAGATGATTGAATGATGTAATTGTTCCCATTGGTAATCCCTCAAACCATTGCAAAGCTTCTCCTGTTAGGCTGGCAGGAAAATATTTGCATAAGACCGCATCATTATCCTCCCATTATAGCAGAGATCTGGTGTACGCCTTTATATGTTGCACCGCACATGTGCTCTATAAAAAATATTAGTAAATACAGGTAAAGTGCATTTAGTTGGAACTCCTGCCCTTTGTATATGTCGCGCGAATGGTGTCTTTCCTGCTTCTTCTATGGCTTCATCTAACTGTCGCCTACCTCCATCTCTCCGTGCTGTCATCATCGCTCTCACTTCTGCTAATTCTCTTAAGATTGCTTCATTCATGGTTTGGTCTGCATCTTGCTGCATAGGTCTTTCCAGTCTTGCTTGCCTTATTCTGTTGTCATATCTATTTTGACGTATTGCCTCTTGTAGTTCTCGTTCTTCTGCTTCTTATTCGCGTCTCCTTCGCCTATCTCTTTCATTCCTTGCATGGATCTGTGCGTCATTATATCTTTCGGCTTCATCTGCGCGATCACGTTGATTTCATAGCATTTCTCTCCCATGTAATATCATCCTTCCTTGATCCTCGTCTGTTTCATCATCCTGATCATGATGCGTGCGATAACTTTCGCCTTGCTGTTCATGTCGATTGCCTCTGCGATCTTCTTGCATGCGATAGTTTTCGCCTTGTGGCATGTATCGATCAGTTGGTTGTTGTTCTATATGATTACCATCGCGCTGCTCCTGCATATTATCGCCTACTTGAAAATTTTCAATCATGTTGTTATCTAAGAGTAGCTCTTGTCTAGCATCTCTGCGGATAGATCGACTACGCCTTGACGTACTCCTACTTGTTCTTGACCTTGAGCTTGCACGTGTTGTACTTCGTGACCTCTGCTCTTGTTATCTGATATTCTCTTCTCTTAGCTCATCATTCTGACGCGTCAAATTCGCGCGTGCTTCTTCTTCTCTCCTCCTTTCTGCGACCAGCCTTTGTCGGAGCTCCTCGATTGTCATATTCTCTTCGTTATCTACTATTGGTCCTCCATCTCCAGTTCTTTCCTCGTCTTCTTCCGTTGAATCTGTATTTGCAGTGTGAACACTTACCGCATCATAGTTGATGGTGTTGTTTTCCCCCGGTTCGCGTTGGATCTGAGTTTGGACTTGCTTTCCTCGATTGTTCCTCTCTCCCATCCTTGACGATTCAGCAATTTCACTTCTTCTTCTTCCTGCGATTCTTCTGCTCCTCCTAGTTGCTATCACTTGTTCTGTTGTAGATGCTTGCCTTACCATCTGTTCCGTCTTGTAACAATATTTTCTTTTGACAAAGATTACTGAAAAGTACTCTTTAAAGAATTGAAAATTGTATCAATGAAAGTTGTTTTTCTGAGATTAAAACTTTTGGTTGAACTTTTTAAATCTAGGCTTCTAAAACTTTCAAAGATTGTTAATAGAGCGATGATAAGCTATGAATAATTTATTCTTTCTTTTAAAGAAATTCACCAACATGGTACATCATTCTTCCTGTTTCTAGCGCCAAAATGTAGTTGCAGGAAATCCCACAACCACACCCTATTGATAATCTATGGAATAATCTAAGAAACCATGATGAAATACTCAAAATCTTTTGTTAAATCTTAGAACAAGTACAAAGATGATGAGGGAAAACCCTAACTTGGAAAGAAAATAATTCTCTCTCTCCTAAATATCTTATCTCTTACCCAAAAAGATCTCTCCCTTTACAAAGACGCTCGGCTCCTTATATAGGAGTTTACATAGTTGAGGACAGCTAATAAAGCCCATAATTTCGGATCTGACGTGCGTCAATGTCGCGTAGATTTTATCATTGACGCACGATTTCTTCATTGCCGCATGGTTCTTCACACTTTACTCGTGACTAGGGGACGTCATCTGGGATATGTTGTATATGGTCATATTCGCTTGCTACCAATGGAGTTACTTCGCATACTAAATGAGTGCGCGGTATTTTGTACCCACATGGTCAATGGACAATTCCTAAACAGTAAACATAATCAAACCGCGACCATTCGAAATACTCATGAAACATTGAAAATTTTCAACGAAACTACCTAATGATATAAGATGTAGCAAAACCCGCTAGGTAGATAGATGAACCACAAAAATAAGCTTTTGGCCGTTAACTGTACAGATACTGATTGACTGCAACTGCTAAATATAAAATGCTGATTAGTTGCATCAGCACCTCCTTCTTCACTTAAGTAACATGTCTCTTAAACCCAATCGCCACCAACATCTCATTTTACTTCCGATTTCCCTTTATTCAACTAAGTTTGGTTCATTTACTGGAGCCTGTTTGTGCTTGTGCTTTCTTTTTGCAAAAACATTAGAAATAAAGAAGAAAAAAAATGCCATAATGTTTTTTTATAGGGAAAAAAATAGAGAACCATGAGAAATACATGAGACTTTTTAACAGTATAAAGAATATGACACCATACGTTATGAGCATGCAAAACTAATTATTCATTCAATTCAGATCTCAATGGAAGCTGAATGTCTTCGACTAGTCCACTCAACCTCAGGCCACAAAATCATACAAATTTATTCATTTCAGTTCTCAATGGGATGAATTGTTACTCGTTTGGATTTGGAGGCAAGCAATCAGAGGATATTCAAGACAAGGTTCAGCCCGATGGTGAGCTTGAACCAAGAACCAGTAATGAGAACGCAGGGGATCCTATGTCCTAAGGATCTTCACGGTTTGAACTCCTTTTCTCCTTATTTAGATAGTTTTTCCATGAAGATTTTAGTATGGAATAGTAGGGGTATCTCTAGGCCATCTTTACTAGAGTTATGAAAATGTTGATCAAAAAACATAGGCCCACGGTCATTGCTTTATTAGAAACTAGAGTGTTAGAAGGTCATGCTGGTAATATTGTTAGAAGACTTGGTTATAATCATTGTTGACCCTCAGGGGTTTTCTGGTGGTTTATGTCTTCTTTGGAACTCCGAGGATGTCGAGATTCCAGCCACTTCTGAATCTAGATGGGCCATTCACGCGGTGGTTACGGCTAGATTTCAGACTCCTTGGGTTTTGTCTTCAGTTTACGGAAGTACTAACAAAGTATGCAGGAAAAGAGTATGGGATGAGTTGCGTGCTATCTCTTCTGTCCCTAATGAGGGCTGGATGGTCATGGGAGATCTTAACACTATCAGCCATGCTCATGAGAAGTCCAGAGGTAGAGCACCAACTGCTAGTCAAATGGATGAGTTGTCTGCAATTTCTAGTGAATGTGGATTGATTGATTTGGGCGTACATGGTCCAAGATTTACTTGGAATAACAAGAAAAACGGTTTGGCTAATATCAAGGAGCGGTTGGACAGAGTTCTTGCTAATTCACAGTGGTGCTCCAGATTTGATAAAGCCCAGGTAATTCATCGTCCCTATTACAATTCTGACCATAGGGCTGTTATTTTGATTGACCTTGACCCTAAGCATATGTTTAGACCCAGACCATTTAGGTTAGAAGCCATATGGACCGAGGATAGAGATGTGGTCAAAAAGGTCTGGAATAATAATGAGTATGCTACTAACTCAGCCCAGTTTCGCAACAGTGTTGAGAAACTTCAATCGGAGTCTAAAAAATGGAACAAGTCTGTTTTTGGTTCGCTGCATTCCCAAATCGAGGTGGCACACTAAAACCTTGAGCTCGCCCAAAATACTTTGGATTTAAATCCTTCCCTTGAGCACAAAAGATATATGACAGATTGTTTAATTGAATATTTAAGACTTCTTAAAATGGAGGAACTGTTTTGGAAACAAAAGTATAGAGTTAGGTGGCTGAGGGAGGGTGACCTTAATACCAAATTCTTTCATACTTCTACAATTGTTAGAAGATCTAAGAACTCTATCATTAGATTCAAGGATAGTGAAGGAAGATGGCTGGATAATATCAAGGACATTGAACAGCACATTGTGAGTCATTTTAATGAGTTATTTAATTCATCTACTAATGATTTAGATTGTCAGGAAGTGGCTCAGTTGTTTCCTAATGTGATAGCTCATGAGGATAATTTAACTCTGGTTAAAGATGTTTCTGTTGAAGAAATTAAGCTAGCTGTGAAGCAACTTGGATCCCTAAAGACACCTGGTCCCGACGGATTACAAGGTCTGTTCTTCATAAAGTACTGGAAGGAGGTAAGTAAAAATGTTATTGGTCTTGTGAAAGATTTCTTTCAAACTGGTCAGCTGGACCCAAGTCTTAATAAGACTTTTATTGCTTTGATTCCTTAAAGGCCTAGCCCCGTCTCCATTAAGGAGTATAGACCAATTAGTTTTCCCAATTTCGCTATGAAGATTATCACTAAAATCCTAGCGAACAGAATTAGGCCTCTTCTTGATAAGTTGATTTCGGTCAATCAGCATGCTTTTGTTTTTGGTAGATCGATTTTTGGTTCTGCTGTTATTTGTAATGAAATTTTTCATTCTTTCAAAAACAAAAAAGGTGCTAAGGGTTGGATGGCCTTGAAGCTTGATTTTGACAAAGCTTATGATAGGCTTAATTGGTCTTTCATTCATCAAGTCCTCTCTAGTATTGGTATTGATTCTAGATACATCAATTGGGTGATGAAAAGTATTGAGACTGTTTCTTTTCAGGTACTTGTTAATGGATCTCCTAGTATAAGCTTTCAACCTTCAAATGGGATTAGACAAGAGGACCCTTTGTCCCCTTTTATCTTTATTTTGTGTCTTGAAGCTTTGTCAAGGTTAATCCAACAGGGTATCAATAATAAGTCTATTGATGGGTTTGCTATATAGCTAGAGGTGCTCCTAAAATTACCCATTCGTTATATGCTGATGATAGTGTCATTTTTGTGAAGGCCAACTACAAAAATGCTTGTAACCTTAGGCAGATTTTGGATAAGTTTTGTAGGTGGTCTGGCCAGATTATAAGTGAGACCAAATCCACCCTTATTACTTCTTCTAATTTGGGTAGGAGTTTCACTAAAGGTATGGCTAGATCTCTTAATGTTCAAGTGGTCACTAACCCAGGGAAATATTTGGGCATTCCTATGCAGTGGGGTAAGATTAGTGAGAAAACTTATTTAGAGCTCGTTCAAAAGATTGAAAATAGGCTGCAAGGTTGGAAAGCTAGGGACCTAAATATTGCTGGTAGAACAACACTACTTAAATCTGTTTTGTACCCTGTAACTAATCATGTCATGTCCTTGTTAAAGTTACCAAAAGGCTTATATAATAAGCTAAACAGATATAAGAGGAATTTTCTGTGGGGTGGTGATAAAGATAGTACTAAAATGCATAAAATCAAATGGAGTACAGTTTGCAGTCCCATTGAGCATGGTGGTATCGGCTTGAGGGATTTGGAGACTAATAACTTGGCATTATTAGCTAAAATGGATCGGCGGATTTTTGATAACCCCACAACTGATGTGTCTAGATTGTTGCAGGCCAAATATGTTAAGGAAGGTGATTTCTGGTCTTCTACAGCTAGCAATGGTAGCTCAACCAGTTGGAAAAGCATCATTAAAGGTCAGAGTGCTATTAGAGAGAGTCTAAGGTGGAGTATTGGTAATGGTAAGGATGTGAACCTTTGGCATGATTCTTGGATTGGAAACTTACCCGCTATAGTCGATTTGAGTAATGTTTCTATTCCAAACATGATAGTTAGTGACATTATTGATACTAACTCTAATGATTGGGATTTAAGTAAGACTGAGAACTTGGTGTCTTCCCAGATGTGTGAGCAAATCAAGTCAATTCCATTGACTGTTTGTGAAAATACTAAGGACAGGCTTATTTGGGCTGGTAGTAGTGACGGTGCGGTGACTGTTAGAGATGCTTATCATTATTTAAACTCCAAAACCCCTTCTTTTCCTGTCAGGAATCCAGACTGGAAGTATTTGTGGAAGCTTAAATGCCCACATAAAATTAAATTCTTTTTGTGGCAACTGTGCCATAATAAACTTAATTTGCAGGAGTCTCTTTACAGGAAAGGTATGTGTAATCATCCAGGGTGTTTGCTTTGTGATCAGGATTTTGAAACCACCTATCATCTTTTCTTTAATTGCAGCGCTGTTTGGCCTGTGTGGAGTAAATGTATGAGTTGGATTGGTTTTAGACCAGTAAATGTTACTTTGTCTCCGTCCTCCTTTAAATCCATGTGTTCATTTAATGGTAGAATAGTAGGTATAGAATGGTGTTTTATATTTCCATTTTTGCTTTGGAGTATTTGGATTGCCAGGAACAAGTTTGTGTTTGAACAAGAAAAATTTCATGCTCAGCAAGTTCTTGCGAAGGCTTTAAGGTGTGACAGGGAGTATTATTATGTTGTTAACGGCAGGGAAGGAGATACTCATGGTTATGAGGAAATTAACATCCCTTGGAGGTTCCCTAGTAATGGTTTTCATAAACTAAACACTGATGGTGCTTCCGCTGGTGGTGTTATTGCAGGGACTGGAGGAGTTATTAGAGCTGATGATGGGAGATTGGTGGCCTGTTATTGCAAACACATATACTTCAATGGGAATAATGATGCTGAGGTGTGGGCTGTTCGTGACGGTCTCAAAATTGCTGTTGCTTTGGGTATTCAAAAGTTGGAGGTCGAAAGTGATTCCACTTATACCATTCAACTATGTGATGCAAAGATCAAGCCACCATGGAGATTGCAAAGGCTTGTTGAAGATATAAACTCACTGAAGACTAAGTTCACAAGTATTGTTTTCACCCACCAATACAGAGAAGTAAATGGAGTGGCTGATTGTCTCGCTAAATTGGCCAGTAAGAGGGTTCTTGAGGGTCACTGGTTGCATACTGCACCTGATGTAATAAATTGTCATCTTCTTGAGGATAGTGCTGGTAGAGCCTATTCGCGTCTAGTTAGAAGAGTAAGTTCTTAGTTGCTAGCTGCGTCTAGCGTATCAAAAAAAAGGGATGAATGTCTTTGACTAGTCCTGCGACAAAATCATACAAACAAAAAAAGCATCGCTGCCGGAAACGAACAGGGGTCACCCGAGTGAGAGGAGGGATTACTTACCACTAGCTTGAGCTTAGTTCAACAGAATCTGCCAACTTTCTATCTCCCAGGCGGTCCCCGAAAAATGTGCCAGGCGAAACGCAAATGCACTACCGAAGAGCTTACTTGTACAGGATCTGTGGTGTAAGCTCTGGGTTCGATGTCCCCCCAAAAAAATTGTTTCTGGGGACAATAGGTGAAGCCGTACTAGTGCCACTGCTTATAGAATTCAGGGTGCAGAATATCTTGATGTATGTTTGTCAGAGAGTTCATAGCAGGATAATTTGAACATTTTATGCAGAGGTTCGTACATTTTGCTGCTGTTCAAATATGAAACACCGAAGAGGTTGATTGAGATCCATACGCACACGACTTGATGACAGAAATACGAATAGGCAGTCATCTCATTATTGAGAAAGAAAAAAAAAACTGACAGTGAATAATTCTTCCCTACTAAATCACAAAATGTCTACAAATTGGTATAACCATGAAGAAAGTCACATAAAATCACAAAATTGTTGCCAATTGTTTAAATTTTAAGATCTGAAGTGCTTTATGTCGCCAAGTGTTCGTATTGGTTGTACAGAAAACACTTGCATGCAACACCAACATCAGTTCCACTGACTGGCTGCTTCTTATAAACAAAAAGAAAAATTACCGATTACAAAATAACGCAAATATCTTACATTTTTCAACGAGAAGAACATCCCAGTTTGACAGTTTGATAAGCATCGATCCACTGACTGTAGCTACGAAGAAACAAATTTATCAAAGAAAACTGGTGCAAATAACCCTGACGTTGTCGTGTTTTCCTTCATTTTGTTCTCAATGAGTGTCGTCACCAGTATCAGCAACAGAAGCACAAGTACAACCGTCATCCTCTTCCTCTTCCTTCTTGTCTTCTTTTTTCTGAGACGACATCATCTACTTTGTACCATTGTACTTGCCCTAGATATGTACCCGTGTTGAGTGAAATTAGACAGAAGCAGGGAAAGAGGAAGTAATTATATCCCCTTGGAAATTAAGAGTTCTAGGTGTCTCATGTTTCCGATCATACAAAACAAACTGCAAATCACTTCCGTTGTGTACTCCAAACAAAATCTTTCCATTCTCTAAAAACCGTAAAGAGATCAAGTCTTCCACAAAGTCAAATTTATCTAAGTCAATGCTGAAAGAATGGGTCCATGATTTCTTCACTTCATTCCCAGAATTCAAGGCTACAGCCATACTCCTAAAACACACAAATGCCGTTCGTGATCATCATTGACTTCCTCGGGCATTGGTATTTGATCGAACTCTTCTTTCTCAAAATCAAAGCGAAGAATGTTGTCGATACTTACACATCATTTTCATCTACGTCTGTCAAAACATTTCACAACATGTCGACATTATCCTCTTCCTCATTCAATTGTATGCCATTGCCCGGCGAAGGGATCAAACAGTGAGAATCCGAAAATTGATGAAAGATAGAAGTTTGAAGACGAATCCTGGGTCTAGATTAAGAACGAAATTGTCAGTTTTGGAGTTGATGATAGATCAAACGTGAGAGCTTCTGAAATATTTTAAGTAGTTGATGGTTTAGTTGAGAACATGAACAGTTCAGTATATGTCCAGAATTTGCACCAAGGCATTCAAGGGCTTGAGCTTATACCATGCATTCATTGTTGAGTTTTAACAGCTGCAAACCGAATTTTAAAGTCTTATACCTTCTAACCATGGGATAGAATATGCCCACCAATAGAAGGATGATAACCAGATTATATTTTGAAATGATTGAAACAAATTGAAACAAAATTGAAACAAATTGCTTGAATATATAGAAGGATGATAACCAGATTATATTACAAAATTGAAACAAATTGCTTGAATTTTAACTTTTTAAAATCTGAAATGCTTCACAACTGTAAGCGCACAAAGGCACACACTACACACATACACAATTCTGACTAGACAGCAACATCAGTTCGGCTGTCTGTTCCCGTAGTACAAAAGGAAAAGTTAAGAGTTACCAAAATAGCACAAATATCTGACATATCTTCCAACTAGAACAACATCCCAGTCTGATCAGCAAATTTACTAAAGCAAATTAACTAGTGCACAAAACCCTCATGTTGTCCTGTTTTTCTTCATTCTTCTCAACATGTCTTCTTCTTCATTGCCATTGTAAGTACTAGTACCACCAACTGCTGCACCACTACCACCGTCATCGTCCTCCTCGTCTTCTTCTTCTTCGGAGTCATCGCTATCCTCCTCCTCCGCCTCGCCGTCTTCTACTTCTGAGTCATCGGTATCCTCCTCCTCCTCCCTCTCGTCGTCTTCTACTTCTGAGTCATGGCTATCCTCCTTCTCCTCTTGGTCATCATTATATACTTAATTTGGTTGTACTTGCCCTAGATACATACCAGTGTCGAGTGAAACTAGACTCTCTACATAGACAGAAATAGGCAAAGATGATGCTGATATACCCTCATAGGTCTTAAGAGTTCTATTTGTCTTATTCTCTGGGTCATATAAAACAAAACGCAAAGAGGCATGCTCATGGTGTACCCCAAACAAAATCTTTCCGTTATCTAAAAACTGCAAGGGAGTTGAATGGTCCATAAAGTCAAATTTATCTATGTCAAAGGTGAAAGAATGAATCCATGATTTCTTCACCCCATTGTCCTTCAACTCCCAGAATTCAAGACTACTCCCATAATCATCAACAAGAAACCAAAGAGATCCTCCTAAAACACACAAAAACACTTGTTTATTATCATGCTTGCTTACATCAGGTATTGGAAGCTGATCGAACACTTCTTTCTCAAAATCAAAGCGAAGAATGATTTCCGAGCGCCTGTACTCTCCTAACACTCTCCACTGAAGAGCTCCATTAACAGGTAAACGACCCATATCAGGTATTTTAACGGTATTATCGAGCATATGAACCTGGATGTCCTCAAGTCTTCTCCATGAATTTGATCTTAGTGTATAAACCAGAACCTTACACAAGTTAGTGAAAAAATCCAGCGCTAAACATACAACTTTGAAATCCTCAATCTGGTGATCATAACCAATTCCATATTCTTCAAAACCCTCTGGCCACACCCTCAATCTAGTTGCTGAATCTGGTAATTCCTTACATTCGTTACTCGATGGGTTCCAAAGGATGAGTACATGAGAATTGGACTTATTAATATGCCTTAACAAAACCAAGCCATTACAACATCCAAAATACTCAATTCCCCTATAAGATGTAACAGGGTATTCGATATGACCAGAGCTTTCACATGTGGAAGATGATGGATCATAACTAAAGGTATAAATATCATTCTGATTGTGAAACATGATACTAAATCTGTTCATCTCAAATGCATGCTTATATTGTCTTTTAAGAAATTCAGGGTTTTTCAATAAATAGCACCACCCTTTGTTTACACACCTGAATCGTGCAATAGACTTCACAGGCAACCGAACCAGGATGTCTGAGAGGATATCCCATGGTAAATTCACCATTCCTGCAGTTCAAACAAAAAAATATATTAGAAAACAGTAATATTTTTAGCGTTACTCATAGTGAGACCTCAATAAACACAATGGAAAACAAGAACAAACCATCATTCTTTAACTTCTAATTCACTTAATCATTGTGCAAGACCTCTTTCTCTTTGTGTCTAAGCTGAACCTTAATACGTCTAACCAGTAACTCTGCACTACGCTGTACCTTACTGGTTTATCATCAAACCCAAGAAAAATGATACAATATCTAAATATTATTAGGTGACTACCGGGTGCCCTACTAAAGCAGGGATACTGGAAAATATAGTGTTATGCATCCAAATTGCTTATGCAAAACTTTTCCTTTACTACTTCTCAATTTAGAATCTCAGTTCAATTCATAGATAAACTCTTGGATGTTGAAGTTCACCCAATTGATAGCAGCAAAATTAACACATCCCATCACCTATAAATCCCATACACAATTAACTAGGATCGTTCCAATCCAAATTCAACAACGAGACAATATCACAAGATCTACCACAGGAATTACACAAAATATCTACCACAGGAATTACACAAAATAGATCTGAGCTACATAAACCCCTAGGTTGAAATCCCTAACTAATTAAGTGTGTGCTCATTTTTATGGATGACATTGAAGAAGTATTTATTCAGTGTTGGTCCATAATCTCTTACTACGTACCATTTTGAAGAACATTTTTAAAATACGAAAGCAACTCATGATGATTCAGATCTAGTTTCTCTGAATTTTCAACCAAAATGAGAAATTAAGAAAAAAAATTAAACCGCAAATGAAATTGAAGAGAGAAAGAGAAAGTACCTGCAGGAATGAATCGGAAATGCAGTTTGCAGAGGGTGAATGTGTGGAGTGTTTATGGAAGGGTGGGAATTTTTGGCTTCGGATTCAAAGGTTTTGATTTTTGATGGAGGTTCTCAATATGGGGAAAGTGGAAGTAAAAAGAACCTAGATATCTGTAGTAGTGTTAGGTGTGTTTGTACTTCGTAATATTTATGTGGTTTTATCTCAACCGTTAACATTTCAACAATTGGACGGTAATGCACCCACTTCTTTCGTACCATTTCAACAATTGGTGCAATAATATTTTTCGTCTTTTAACACATTTTTTAAAATAGTGTTTTATGCTAGTCAGATTGTCGTTTTTTCGGATTCGACGCCCCATTCCATTAAACCATGTAATATGACTTGGAAAAAATGTGGACGACACCAAATTAGAATCCTTTAGACTTCACATTCCATACATTTTCCAAGCTTGTAATAAGTTGAATTGCACCATAAGACTTGCTCTTAGGCCATACATCCTTGAGTCTGGACCTGACTCTGAAGGTTGATTGAGCAGTTAGGGTAGGACTTAGACATGTTTGTTTGGGTCTCACTTAGCGGTTTGAATCTGATTCGACATCTGACTCGTCACGAGTCATCGTTTGGTTTTCTATTTTCGACATCTGATTCGTGGTCTGACTTGGCACATATAACTGATTTGAAGCTATTTGAGTCAGGTATCATTTTGTACCTAATTCGCTGGATGTATAATATCCGACTGAAATCAAAACAATCTGTTTTTAAATTTTGAACCAGCTGTAAAAGTGCCAGACACCGACATAATAAATCAGAGCAAAAAAAAAAAACAACGCGCCAATTAGCAACATAAATGGTGAAGAATTCAAAATCATACATTGCACTGCATAGTGCGTACTCAGTAAGGCTTTTTTGTTAAATGACCAACCCAAGCATTCCCGTCGTTTCCAGGGACGAAAGGAGGGGGTGGCTTACCTGGGCAGTAACCCACCCCAAAATGCATAAAACCTTGTCTGAGATAGGGGTGAGCATGGTCCGGTTTTCAACTCATCCGCATCCAATCCAATTCATTATGGATTTCAAATTTGGCATCCACATCCAATCCAACATCCAAGGGACACACGGATAAACGTGTTGGAGAGTTGTATTTTTATTTCTTTTCGTGTAATAATATTAGAAATTTAGTGTTTGTTCTAGACTTTACCAAGTTAGCAGAAACAAGAGTATGCAACAAAGTCTCAACCAAAAAAAGGTTATGTGACACGATTATAGTAAATCCTGAAATTACTTTTAGTTGTACTAATGTTCCATTTTGTATATATTTGATAAGTTTGATTATTTTTGCAGTTTTTAGGAATAAAGCTTGATGAACTAAATTTCGAAATTCTTCTCGGAATATGGAGGAAATTAAGTGATTTATTATTTAATGGGCTAGACCCAAAAGGAAAGTATGAATAATAATTTCATTTGACAAATTATTTGGATACGAGAGTGTGATGAATATGGCACATCGTATGTACAACGTGTGGAAACTTATTTGGTCGAATATCAATACATATAACTCAAATCTAAAAATATAATTATACTACTTATTTATTATGTATATAATGAAAAACAAATGAGAAGATCTTGAGTATAAGAGGATAAGCTATCTAATTGTGTCGACATCACATATAAAGCCGATGAAATAAAATAAAGTTTATGATTCTTACCATTTGGATAAGAATACATTTATTAGTATGATTTTCTTTTCTTATATGGTGATATCTAACTGTTTTGAATAGTCTTCTTTTTTGTAATAATGGAGTAATATTTACTAGTAAAATATTCTTTTGGAATTATTTACTTATTAATTTCTCTTCTTCGTTCTTTAACTGTTTTGAACAGTCTTCATCAATTGATTTTTCATAAGCGAAATGAGATTATACTATTTTGATACTAAGAAGTTGTAATATATATTTTTTGTAAAATATTCTGAGACGTATCGGTTAACCTTGGACAGTCTTGAATTAAAAAACAAAGGGCAATGCTGTCCCGCATGACAGTGTATGATGGAATTATAAGCTAGCAAGTTTTTGACCCTTGGATCATGAGAATAAATTATCTTGTGGCTGGGAACAATGACCATATAAAATTAATCAAAATAACTCATCCTTATTATCTTTTAACTTAAACAAGGAGATCCCTTTCTCTGGATTTGTATCTCTCTGCCTTAGTGGCCATCACTAATAAAAAATCGAAGCATATTTTTCCCTAATTCTTTTATGTAACAACATAAGATCGAAATCGAGATGTTTCCCTGATTCTTTTATGTAATCCTAATTCTTTTATGTAACAACATAAGATCGAAATCAAGATGTAAACACTTGAAAAATATCCATTAACAAACTCGGCTGATTTAAAATCTTAACCTAGCTTCCTCCCTGATTCTTTGATTTGATCTGTGTTGGGTAGACTTTAGGCTTGATTTTTCTTTATTTAATTTTCTCTGCCGTTTTTATTCAACTTTGATGTAAAGTGACAATAATGGTAACGATTATAACTAGGTCTTCTTTAGGTCTTCTTGTTTTGGGTTCCTTACTCATGTTTAGATTCTAACATGCATCTCCTAAGGGGTTCATCAATTCTTAATTTAAGGGTTCAATATTAAGGGTTTTCTTCACTGTACCTGATGTGGTAGTCAAACACGCACTCTGGAAAGAAAAATGAGAGATTGAATTTCAGCGAAGATGCCAAGATACTTTGTTACAGGGACTTGTTTACAATTAAATTTTTATTGGACAGTTGTCTCTTTAATCTATGAACATCTAAAGGTAAAAAGTCCCATCTGACTAACATTTTGAAATTCATATTTTTTCTTCTGCTAATAGTCAAATCCAGTGAGTGGCGTGTTGCTTAAAACTTAGAATTTTCTATTACTTTTATTTTCTTTTCAAAACTCATATTTGGAAAAAATTAACTAGGAATATCAAAGACTTTGTTTATAAAAAACGGAGAAAGAAGGCGTGAAGAGGAATGATGAAGCGGGTGGATATTTATAGGACGGATAGAGTCGACAGTTAGCGCCATTAATTATATCGAGCGATGTAATTTAATTTTACAACGGTAAATATCCGTCGCTAAGATATAGTTAAGATCGCTCGATAGGATCCCATTGCTTAATTGTTTCCCATAGAGGCGCGCCTGACGAAGCAATGCAAAAAATAAACCACTGTATGCGTAAGAACCGACCTTAAATTGTCTATTTAAGTATGCAGTATGAGTCCGCAATGCACCCTAATCACAGTTTTTTTGAATATAAAATGATTCAAAAACATGGATTAGCGGAATTTAATTACTGCTACACTAGTACATAAAAATTATATGCATGTTCAAAACACACAATATGACCCAAAGTAGTGGCACTATAGGTTTTCGGAAATTATAGTATCATGGTATACATGGTTACGGAAGTTTTGGTATGCTGAACAAAAACATAGAAGCCAGTTATAAATGTAGGGAAGTCTATGTTGAGAAATTAGGGGCAATCGAGAAGTCCTTGCTATGAGAACAAAAACACTCTATAACTTTATATCAATGCGTTGGTGTATATCTATAGTTGGGAGAAATTTAGATGATGGAGAAAGCTAAACAACTATTCACTATATCATCGTAGTGGAAAGATTATTGCCTTCCTATATTCTGTTCATATCTTTATTTTCTAGTGTTGGGCGTTCTGTTATACCTAATTTTGTAGTTTTCCCCAGTCAATGGTAGACTATTACAATAGACGCGGCGGGTATATGATTCCTGATTTTAATTTATCAAATTTGTATGATTTAAAGCTTATAATTGTTATATAATGTTAGATATGATGATATCAATTTTCAATATTTTTATATCAATATGGACGTTTCATTTCTTTTAATCAAGCCTTAAGATTTTTGTATTTTTAATTTATTTTTGTCTTTTATCTTTTTCTTTTTCTTTTTCTTTTGTTAATTCCGATATATGGAAACGTAATTTTTTTAGAGTTTCTCTACATGTTCGTTGAAGATGAATAATAAATCTTGAGAATAGTAATAATTTCCCTGTACCTTGTGAAAGGAAAATTATTCGATTTTTTAAATTATGAATGGTATGATTTTGTGTTTTATTTTGTTATAATTTTCTAATGATCACGTATATAGTCGATGACATATATCAGAAAATCCGAAATCTATATTTAACAGATTGTTAATCGTGGGTTCAAATCTAATCTCTGATGTGATTTTAAAGTTGTTGTAGTAAATGAGTTCAAACTCTCGGACTTGTGAAGATTCGAGTTTTTTATAATTTAATAAAAATATATAAACAAAAATTATAAACAATGGGCGAGAGGTATTGGGACTAAGGATTTGACCAATTCTCATGCATGTGGTTCAATTTATTTATTCTCAACAATTATAACCCAAATAAAATATGATATGGTGATTCTTATTTTTGCCTAAGTAGATTCTCAAAATATTAGTTGTAAATCCTAAGCATGATGTATCACAACATTTAAGCTAAGCATACATCATCAAATTAAATGACAACTAATTAATTCAAATCATATTTCAATTTTAAATTAATGCAAAAGTCATAAAGAGAATAAATTAAATTTACCATATGCTGAAAATCGACTCCCTCCGTCGTCCCAATGTTTGGGTTTAGCTCCTCATATCAAAAACACACTCAAAAGATTGAAACATGGCTCAAAAGGTGATTTTATTGAAGAGAAATAATAATACAGCGAATATGCAACACTTAATGGTCGTTACAGAAGTCACCGTTACAATCAGGTGCTGTTTATAAACGATAAATGTGGTCTGTTGTTGAAGAACGATACTTGTCTGCGACTGTTTCGCGTGTGTCTTATGTTCTTCGTGTTCTTCAGTTCTGCATTTGCAGAAACAGCAGCAGCAGCAGAGCCTGTAAATCTTTGATTCTCGCCTCCTCAATCCTTCTCAGCCCCCCAAACTCTCGACAACCCTTCTATATGACCCAACCAATCTATTTATTTCAAAAAGACCAATTAAATCTCTCCAGAATCTTCCAAAATATCTTCCTTTCTCTTTACGGTCAAGTTGCCGCAATTTCTTGTTTTACTTGTTTCACGCGTTTCTGAGCTTTCCAACTTATCTCAAACTCTTCCTTAGATAGAAATGTATCTTTGGAAAGAAAATCTTGCCTTTAGTCTCCCTAAAATTCCAAAATAATTCATCACAGACCCGATTAAACTCATCCCTCTGTTTTTCTCTAATTCGATCTCTAGCCAATTTGGGTTTAATACAAAGACTTTACCAGGCCTGTTTAGGCCTAAGGAGTAAACCCAATCAATTTCATCCCTTTAATCTCCATAAAAATCGATCAAAACTCCAACCCTAATTATGTCCGA
>JAJJMB010009601.1:835371-874417 GCA_023531105.1 Papaver atlanticum | reverse complement strand
AAGGCGTTCTTGCGGAGTTTTAATATACCGAGCTGAGCTGCTGCTGTAACTCGGAATGGTACTGACTTTCTCAATTTAGCTAAGTTGATTTAGTCATCGCTGCTACTTGAAAGAGAAGTAATCAAGTTTTTGCTTAGCAAGTTCTGTTTTCAACTCCAGCTTTTTCATATGGTTGCTTGCTTGCTTGGTCTTCTTGACACCAAGTTTTTTTTGGATCGATATCCATGGATCCAATCACGTTTCGATTTGAAAAATTAAAAATTAATGAATAAACAATTTGGAAACAATTACCAAAAATTAAGTAAATGAATGAAAAATGTCAAGTCAAACTAGTAATTTCCGGCGATGAAGATGGTGATTCCGGTTGATAAGCTTATGAACCGTATCAAAATTCGTAACAATCCCTAGACAATTAGTAACATACTCTTTGGAATTCATCATCACATTCTTGACATCTTCCGGCAAAATCTTGGAATTCTCATCATTATCCATGACATCCTCCAACCCGTCCAAACAGGTATCCGTATTCGTCAGTGAAGCACTCACCCATCCCCGTATATCACTCACCATCTTCTTCGACTCCGACACCATAAACAATCCCCTCTTATCTCTTTTATACTCCTCTTCCTTCTCATCAATCGACGATATCGACGTCTCAATCTTATCAATCGCATCCTCAATCAAACCACGACAATCCCTCAACGCAGCTTCGACTTTGACCCTCTCGTCCCTCCGATTCACCTTCAGATTCACCGCCACCGCCGGAATCGACGAAGACATGTTCTGCAACTCTCTCGTCGCAACCGTCAACGACAGCTTGAATAAACCATCCGCGTAATACCTGGCCGGGTTATCCACCGCCGGACCGACGATCTCCTGTTGTAACGAACGTGTACATGAGTTGGGGTAATGAGTGACGTTGCAGACGAGATTCACCATCTCCATTGTCTCGTCCAGTGTTAGTTCCGATGGTGTTGATCTCGTGTTGTGGATGATTAGACTTCCGATTCCGAATGCGGCGGTGATCAGGATTGATAACAGGAGTGCGGCTGCGACGATGAAGATTAGTAGTGGTTTTAGGAAGTGGATCTTGTAGCTGAGATTGTTGGTGGTTCGTCGGAAACAGGGGAGACGACGGTCGTGTTTGTTGTTGTCGTTGTTGTCTTTGAGATGATGACCTTTGAGAGAAGTAGTGTTGTTGATTATTGGTATTGAAATATCCATATTGTTGAATTAGACCTTGAAAATCTGTACCACCGCAGCAATTTGATTTCTGCTGTTGAATTGGATCGGGATTGGGATCCAATTTGGGATTGAGGATGAGGACGGAGAATGTGTTGTTTTTTTTTGACAATTAATGTTGTGGATGGGATCTGTCTGTTTTTTTTTTCTACTGAAGATGAAGACAGTGGTGAACCTACCACCTAGGGAGTTGAGTTTGATTCTTTAACTAATTATTTATTATTATTTGAGAACTTTACTTTCTCAATTTAATCTTTGTTTAATTACCGCTTTTTAATCTGCGGATTTAATTACCGCTGGTGTCATGAAGCAAGCCAAGTACTGATTCTTGCTTGCATCCAATTTCAAATGCAATAATAATTAAAAAAAAGTCAAAAACGGCATTCAATCACTGCTTACATTATAAGTCTTTATGGGGAAAAAAACAGCACCATGTGGCGATTTGTGATGTCATTTGACCACAGTTGGATGCAACCATATAAGTAAAACTCCGATATGTTGGCCGTTTTCTATTTCTTCCGGCTAAGTGTTTTTCCTTTTTTTTTTTTTTTTTGACAACCCATTCGTTTCCCTTTTGTTGTTTTAGCTTCCCTCGTTGTTAAAATGGGTATGTAGACGCTGGAATTCCTTGATCAAGACGAATAGATTTAGGTGGTTTAGACTGCACTCCATCGAATAGATTTTGTCATAGCTACTAAATGTTTTAATAATCCACAACTAAATTGTTCGTAGAGTCAGTAAAATCCTCCATTCATAATAACACGTTAAAAGCTTATCAGCTTCTCAAACCGATAAGTACCTTGTGAATTAAATAAAAGAAAGTATCAGTGAATACAATCCAACAAGTACCAGTGAATCAACTCCATGTATATGTGAACATGAATCTCAGCGTTTTTTGATGCTGGATAAAAGAAAGTTGGAGTCACCCTAATTCTATTGTATTGTATATCTAAAGCAAGGAAAGGGTGTTCACGTCCGTTCTTCTTTGCAAATCAAAACACTACTAGAGATGGTTTTTTCTTTGTTACGCCATTCTTCGTTATTGCACATTGCTTTTTGACTCTTTCTTCACAAACATGTGGAAACATGAATATTTTTGAATATTTTTTTCAGGCTTTCTAATGTCTAGTGTTATTGACTATAAGTGGTTCTCTATAGGTTTTTTAATGTATTTTTATTTATGGGTCCCAATGGGCCTAGCTCCTTGGAAGACGTGCATGGGTACATGTGTGTGGCGGTTTTTTAGTGTAGTTTTATCTCGATCTGTAAAGACTTTTTGATTGACTATTGAGGTAAGTTGTATCACCTACAAAAATTAAACATGGGGATTGATGTGTTTTGTAGTTGTAGTGGTAAAAAGATTCATTGCTCGAACTTGTGAAGGATTTTTGAAAATTAATTAAAATTGTTTTGACAATAATAAGAAAATACCGAGACTCTGGATTCCACCATTGACTAATTAAGTGATAAACTCTAATCAATATTCATGCAATATTCTTCTTTAAAGTGATTCTAGTATTTGCCTTTAATAGATTTTTGAAGTAATAATTGTAAGCACGAAGCATGAAACATCAAAAGTATTAAAACCAAGCATGTCCCATCAAAACACTTCACAACTACTCAATAAAAACCAATTTTTCTTTTAAGTTCTATGCAAAAAATCATGTAAAATAATTGCAATAAATAATTAAAATAGAACTATACCACTTTTCATGGAACAATGGCTTCCTCCGTCGCCTCGGCTAAGGGGTTTAGCTCCTCATATTAACCACTTGCTCAAAATACATATTTGGTGTTCAAAAGTTGATTAAAAGAGTGAAAAGTGTTAAGCAACGGGTTTTGTAACAAATATAATTGTTACAGAACCTATTCATACAGAGAACTGTTGCGAACTGTTGGAAAAATTGTTACAAAGGGTATAGAGTTTGAAAGCTACGGTCACAGTTTATGCGACTTTCTTTTAATGCTGTTTCGTGTTCTTCGTCTTCTCCGGCCATAGCTGCACCAGCAGAAATTCGTTCTCTTCCAATGATTTTTCTGGCTTCTCTAAGGCTCTAAACTTTCCCCTAAACTTTGTTGCTTCTCAATATGACTCGAATCAACCTATATATATCCACCAAACCCCAAAATCACTCGAGTTAATCCAAATCTTTTCCTTTTTTTCTTCACAGCACGTTACAGCCTTTTGATCTTCTTTTTACGCGTCAACTTGGTTTCCAAACTCTCTCAAACTCTCTCAGGACTGAATAAGGACTCCATACACTCCAATCTTGCCGTAAACTCTTCACAAATTCTTTTGTAAACCGAAAACAACTCAAATCGTGAATTCTCCCTGTTTTGCTCCAACACGGATTTCTATCCCTGTTTAATCGATTCTACAGCTCATACCATACTTGTTTATCCTTAACAGGGTTAATCCAACGAAAATCATCCCTTGAATCTCCTTAAAAATCGTCCAAAAATCAAACAGAAAATTCTGTTTTCTGTAGAAAATTTTCCTGCCAATTTCTTTGCTTTGAAAATTTGAGAAATGTGACCTCCCCCTATCCAGTGCCGGTATGTGCTTAGCAGCTGCTTGGAAATGGGTTACCCCTTATCCAAAATGAGAGTCCGAATAGCAAGTGTCCTCCCAGGAGCCTTTAGCAACTTTTCGAGCCAATTTTTGCCGCAAAAGCCTATTTCTCCAAAAACACCTATAAAGGGATAAAATACCAAAATTAGTACAAAAATGGGTACTAACACTATATACAATAGAGATGAAAATAGACACATAAATGCGTCTATCAGGGATCACTTCTAGAAACAAGTAAAGAATGCACCAAATTCCACAGTATGGTTCTAATAGTTTTTTTTTTTTTTTTTTTTTAAAGTAAAATAGCATTCAAATCACTGTGTACATCAGCAACTAAGAGTCAGACTTATGTGTTGGGTCTTTTGACTTGACTAATTCTCCGAGCTAAGTATTTTTGCTTTTTGACTCTTTCTTCCCATACTTGTTGAAAAAACAACTCCTCCTTGGAATAGTAATTATTCATTCGTTCCAAACTTTTTTCCCCTAGACTTGTGATTCCTAGAGCTATTGTGGCACTTTGAGCTTCCGGAATTACAAAAATTAATTATTTTACGTTGGCCCGAAAAAGTCCGGAAAAAATCTTGTGAATAAATCCTATGGTGATGAAGATAGATGTTCTAGAATTTGGATTAAGGTTACAAATGGGTAAGTTGGATCCTACATACTCCTCACACAGTAAATATCATGGGAGGAGGTCGCTACATCCGAGTTAGTAGTGAAAGACTTGGACATAAGCATCAAGAAACCGTCCTCGATCGTCTGAGCCGTTATTGGTATCAAATAGAAAGTTGAGCTTAAAATCAGAACCTATGGGTTTATTCCCAAATGACACTTTGAGTTCAAAAATTAAAACTTTTTGATCCGAATAAGATTCAGTGAAATGGTTCTAATGACGGCGTTTGGTTTTCCTTCTTCGAAGAAAAATCGTGAAAATATATTTGGTGCTCTCATGGAAAACCATGACGGTTTAAGCATAGAAGATATTGATGAGGTTCCTCATTGACAACATCTTGTGTTATGTTAAGTTTTGAAACTTCAGTTTCTCAAATAGATTTGGTATGACATTAAGCTTTTTTTCTTGGGTTTCTTGTTAGCTTTGAATCTGTTTTCTTTTCTTTAGTTTTTCATTTGCTTTTTCTTGGGGCTTTTAGCTCTTCTTTTTGTAGGAGGACCGTTTTTCCTGGAGGGGCGATTTCCGGCGATGGGAGGGGATTTATAGGTTATTGGTTTTCATCTGATCAAACCATATCCTTTTGATCTCTTATTTTTGTCTTTGTCTTCTCACCTTTTATCCTCCGTTTGTTGTACTACCACTTAACCTGTGCTTTTTGTGGCATTACTGACAGAAGTTTTCTCCTAGGGTTTTAGGGTTTAGGTTTTTTTTTTCTTTCTGATGCCGAGAACAAACACCTCTTTGAACCCTTAAGCATCTGGTGCTTCTGCTACCCCCTGTAATGATTCTGGGAACAGAGTTGGTCTGTTTCAATGTCCCTTTAAGGGTTTGGATGGGTGCAAGAATGGTGTGGGTGGGAAAGGGTTACAGAAGGTGTCCCTGTTCAGTCATCATGTTCATATTCTTCTTCCACGTGTCCGTCTCCATAAACATGTTCAACTGCATGTTCAAAGTCATCTAGGATTTGATCATATTCGTCTTCCACGTGTCCGTCACCATAAACATGTTCAGCTGCATGTTCAAAGTCATCTAGGATTTGATCATTGTAATCTCCATAATAATCAAATGCACCATCCTCGTTTTGAATAGGTTCAACTCCTTCTTCTAAGTCTGTATCATCATAATTTCCATATGATGATGTAAGTACCACGTATTCCATATCTGTACCCTCCAAACTAGACAAGTCCGCTGCCTGGCCTCCTCTACCAGGACGCGCAGCAATGTGCTTGACACGACCCGTTCTTAGCTGTAGGTGCATTTCTAGATTTTTCAGAGTTGTCATAAATACACGACCATTATTGGTAGGTTCTGGAATCGGAACAGGAACAACTCTGCCCCAATCCATATCCCGACGTTCATGCTCAATAATCATGTAGTGTAAAATAAGACAACATTTCATAATTAGGTTCAAGTCAGATTGTTGCCAATACTTACATGGTGATCCGACAATTCTGATTTTACCTTGAAGCACTCCAAAAGCACGCTCGACATCCTTTTTACTCACATACTCGGGAATGTCCAATGTCTAACTAAAAGCTTTTACAATTGTAGTCAACTTTGGATAGATACCATCGGTTAAGAAATAACCCATATTGTATTGGTGACCATTGATGACATAATTGCATGGAGGTGATACACCCTTTAACATGTTATCAAAAAAGGGTGAGTGTGCCAACACATTCAAATCGTTGTTTGATCCAGGCATTCCAAAAAAAGCATGCCAAAACCACAAATCGTATGATTCCACTGCCTCTAATACCATACTACTATGTTTCTCTTTCCCCCGGTAAGTTCCTTGCCAAGCTATTGAACAATTCTTCCATGGCCATTGTATACAATCAACACTACCAAACATTCCAGGAAAACCTCGTTTTGCATTCTCAGCTAGCAACCTCTGAACATCTTCAGGAGTGGGTTCAATAAATATCTTTCTCAAAAAGTCATGCAAATGGTGTGGCAAAATCTTTTTAGATACTTGTATATTATAGTGGCACCCATAGGAGTGTAATCATCAACACTATCAGTTGTTGTACTTTTGCATAAACGTTTCATCACGACAACTAATTTCATATGCGTAGAATGCCCCATAATACCGGTTGCATCCGGACGTTGATGCCATTCTGGATCAACTTCAAGCAATTTTCCTAACAATTTCTCGAATAAGCCTTCCCTCATGCCTAGACGTTGTTTGAATTTCTTTAGATATAACCAGTTCCAGGTGTAAAATAATCATTCATCATTTTCGCATCATGCCACACTCGATCATGCGTTATTACACTACGTGTTTGTACTTCCCTAGGTATCTCTTGGGATCTTTTGTAGATGCAATTCGAAATTGAAGAATGGATTTGTTTCACCTTGGAGAAACGATCAAACCCTTTAAATTTAAGCCAACGAATCGTAATGAATCAATATGAAAATCAAAAGGGGATAAAAGGGTTGAGAGGATGAAAAAATAGAGAAGAAAAAGAAATGGGAAATCCGAGCGCGTTTCTGATAACTTATACCTATAAAACGGATACTTAGTTTCCGTTTGGTCAAGTCAACAAGTTGACTATTTACACGGAAACTTAGTATCCGTTTCATGTAGGGAAAAGGATAAAATGGCACTATAGTGAGGCTACTTTCCGTGTGATTTCCCTTCCCTACATATGAGAGATAAGCAGAGGATGTTTCACTCTTCCACATGGTAGTTTCCGTTGCAAGAAATCCCATATATGATGCCCACCGTTTTATCCGACAGACTGACATAGTTTTGGCTACTTGTTTTATTTTACACTGTACCGTTACCATATAATCAAGTACACAACACGTGCGAAGCAGACCAGTTTCGGGTTGTTTTTGTTTTTTATACAGAAAGTACCATCTTATCCTAATCTCACCTTTAATAAATTCGATTTAATTCGCTAATTAGAGTTCCCTAAAAACCAAAACAAGTCAATAAATCAAAATCAGAAAGGAAATTTCTGTGTGCCGGTTTTGATTTTATTTCCTTGGCTTATGTGTTGTGTGGTGTGGAGGAAATAATTAGGCAAAAAAGGAATAAACCGTAACGTGTCGGTTCACAGTTGGATGTAACAAAACAGTCTCTATTAGAAATCTCTGACCTCAGAAAGAAAGAGACGATGCGGAGATTCGTGGCGGAACGCGCAAGAAAGTTGATCACATCTAGATATTCTTCTTCTTCTTCTTGTATCACTCAAACCAGTAATAGAAATAATCCAACAACAATAATCACAAATCCATTCTTGTCAAATACTAGATACAGGAATTATTCAACAGCCATGTCTTTTCCTAATTCAGTTACCATTGATTCTATCAATCCTAAGGTATATTTATTCGTCTAATCTGATTCCCCCTTTCAATTTCTTTTTGGTTGTTTGGATTTTATTATTAATTGGATTCTATTTTTGGTTTTTATTAGAGATTTTGATGGTTTTTATTAGTCAACATAAATTATAATATCTTGTTTGTTTTTTCGCACTTGAGATGTTTTTGATCCATCTGAATTTACTGATTATTGAGAAAGAAATTTCTTCATCAGATTTTAGAATTACTGATACTAGTACGACTAATTAGCTGGTTAGAGAGGATGCACTGACTGATTTTGTTTTCCTCAAATTCAATTTCAATGTAGCTATTAGTCAATTTATCTCATCTCAGTTTTGGATTTCAGCTGCTTATTAGTGTTATACTGATCCTGAATCCAATAGATGTGTTGGTTTTTTTTATACTAGTAATGTTGGATTGTGTACTAAGAAGGACCTAATTGCATCTGTTTGTGTCTTTGTTTTCTCTAAGAAACAACAATAGAATAGACTAGTAGTGTGTTTATGTTCATAGACAGACGAATCTATAACACTTTGTATCTCTATGTATGGATCTTCACTGTCTAGGTTCTATTTTATACTTGAACTAGTCTTATTTATGTTTTTCTCTCGTCTTGCTTCAGGTTCTTCAATGTGAGTATGCCGTCCGTGGAGCCATTGTCAATCAGGCACAGGTTAGTATCATTCATACATTTGGAACAATTACACTTACTTACTGCACACACCCAATACTCTAACGAATAGATAGATCCTTTTATAGCCTTAAGCAGCTTGGTTAAGTGGCTAGCTGAATGCAGGTGCTTATTAGTGAATGTAATCACTTATGCTTCTTTTTTTTCGCTATGGCAGAAGTTGCAAGAGGAGATAAAAGAAAACCCAGGATCTCATCCTTTTGATGAGGTAATCATCTACTGGGATTTGTTGCATAATATTAAAATTATAAAATCATTATCTTTGGATACAAATTTGTTTAGAGCTGACTAGTGTTTTATGGGGCAAACTTATTTTTATCGGCTTTCATTTTCTTGTGACTGATAGCATTCTATTGTCCACTTATTACACAGATCCTTTACTGTAATATTGGAAATCCTCAATCACTTGGTCAGCAGCCAATTACTTTCTTCCGAGAGGTTTGTCCATTCTCACAGCTATTGTGTTGTTTGTGTACTTTTTCATGTGTAGGAAGTATATGCCTATGGGCTGTTCACACGCCTATTTATTCTGTCACAGGTTCTTGCATTGTGCGATCATCCAGTCATTTTGGATAAAAGTGAAACACAAGGCTTGTTCAGGTAAATAAAAGTCTTGCCTGAAAATACCACCTCGAGCTAGTTGCATTTCAGGAGTGATGAATCATTAAATAGTTTCTTTGTAAGAAAATCTGGGCCTAAATGGGTTTCTCGTTCTGTTTCTTTGTTTAAGCCCTTTTTATTAACACAATGATCTTCAAGTCCTCAACTTCTTTTCTTTTTCTTTCAGTGCTGATTCAATAGAGCGAGCTTGGCAAATTCTAGACCAGATGCCAGGAAGAGCAACCGGTGCTTACAGTCACAGTCAGGTAAGGATAACAATCTTTATTGTGTCTCTTTCATGAGCAAAAGAATGGAAAACAATAGTTACATACAGCAAATGCTTAACATGGTTCTTGTTTCCTGTTTCTCCAATATTAGGGTGTTAAGAGCTTACGTGATGCAGTGGCAGCTGGAATTGCTGCTCGGGATGGTTTTCCTGCTGATCCAAATGACATATTTCTCACTGATGGTGCAAGCCCTGCAGTTAATACACGATCTTACCTCTCCTAAATGTATCTAAAAAATTGGAGTAATAGAAAATCTTATATTTGTTCCTTATGTTTGTATCTCAGGTTCATATGATGATGCAATTATTGATCAGCTCAGAGAAAGATGGTGTTCTTTGCCCCATCCCTCAGTACCCTTTGTACTCTGCCTCAATTGCTCTGCACGGTGGTTCACTTGTATGTTTCTACACACACGTCATAGAATTATCTTCTTTAAAAGTTGAAGTATTAACACAGTTGTGCTACTCAAGTACTCAGAGAGTCGAGACATGTTTTAGTATGAAAACATAATGTTAGATTGTCTAGTAATAGTCTTATGATAAATTAGTGATGGTGTAATTTGTTTTTTTGCAGGTGCCTTACTATCTTGATGAGGCTACCGGTTGGGGATTGGAAGTTTCTGAACTTAAGAAACAGTTGGAAGATGCCAAATCAAAAGGAATCACTGTTAGATCCTTGGTAGTGATAAATCCAGGCAATCCAACTGGCCAGGTATAACAACAGCAATCAATTGCTTTCCATGCAATTAGCTCTTTTAAGTTAACTCATGCAGAAAACTTTTTGAGAACTTGTACTGCCTTAACTCATTTTGCTGACGTTTGCCACAAGTTTCTTAAAGATATCGTTGCATTCTTGTAGGTTCTTGCAGAGGAAAACCAGCGGGCAATTGTGGAATTCTGTAAGAAGGAAAATTTGGTTCTTCTCGCAGATGAGGTAACTTTTTAGTAGGACTTAGGTGCCTTCTTATGCTAAATGGATTCTATCACTTGAACTTATTAATTCATTAGAAAATACTCAACGTTGGAATTGAACTAGCACCTAGAATCTTGTACGAAGTGATTTGGCTAAGTTCCCTAAGAATATCAAGTCAGCTCTACCTCATAGTTTCAACTTTCGAATCAATTAAACTGTTTATTCATTATAAATTCCAACCCTAACTGGGCATTAGAAAAGATAGTGGTTCGTAAGTGGCTTGCTAACTTGAGATTTTTACAGGTCTTTTCAACTTTCGAATCAATTAAACTGTTTATTCATTATAAATTCCAACCCTAACCGGGCATTAGAAAGACAGCAGTTCGTAAGTGGCTTGCTAACTTGAGATTTTTACAGGTCTACCAAGAAAATGTTTATGTTGAGGACAAGAGTTTCCACTCATTCAAGAAGGTTGCTAGGTCAATGGGTTATGGCGAGAAGGACATATCATTAGTATCTTTCCAGTCAGTTTCTAAAGGTATGTGGTCTCTCATGTTATAAATCGGAAAAGAAAATGAAATAATTTAAGTTCCAGAGCTGAAAACTCTTGTTTGCATGCCAGGTTATCACGGTGAGTGCGGAAAGAGAGGTGGTTATATGGAGGTTACTGGTTTCAGTCCTGAAGTTAGAGAGCAGATTTACAAGGTAGCATCAGTAAATCTGTGTTCAAACATCTCTGGACAAATTCTTGCAAGTCTTGTGATGAACCCACCAAAGGTATGAGCCTCTCTTCTTATTGCTTTATTCATCTTAGCGTCCTAGAATAATTGGGGCCCGCTATTCAAGTAGTCAGATTTATGTACTTTGAAATGTTCCTTGAAACTTAATTCATTCATTCACGAATCAAATTCTTTGCAGGTTGGGGATGAATCCTTTGAATCTTATTCAGCCGAGAAAAATGGAATTTTATCTTCTCTAGCAAGGCGTGCCAAGGTTGGTTAACAGATGAATCATATGTTATTGATTGAATATCACAAGTCAGTCATACAAAAATGTATTTACTTGTATTCTTGAATGAACTCATAGGCACTAGAAGACGCGTTCAATAAGTTAGAAGGTGTTACATGCAACAAAGCTGAAGGAGCGATGTATTTGTTCCCCCGTATTCGACTCCCTCAAAAAGCAATCAAGGCTGCTGAAGCCGCAAACACTGCCCCAGATGCATTTTATGCAAAGCGCCTCCTAGAAGCTACTGGTATCGTTGTAGTACCTGGATCTGGCTTTGGACAGGTGAGATTTTCATTCTCTGCATTTTATACATGGCAACTTTACAAGTATTCATCTTTCTCACAAACATGTTAGTTGATACTTTTTGATTGTTCTGTTTCTTTTCTACTTTATAGGTTCCTGGCACATGGCATATCAGATGCACAATTCTACCTCAAGAAGAAAAGATCCCAGCTATCATCACACGGTTGACAGACTTCCACCAAGCTTTCATGGCTGAGTTCCTTGATTGAGGAATTCCCTCTCCCACCCCATAAACATAAAACATATATCCGGGAGCCATCATGCATGGTCATAATAAGTGAAACCCATCCATTTTAGTTTTACAGATGGAACTTAGAAAACAGTTAATAGAGGTTTTGAATTTTGTTTATGCTGCGGCGAGCTTGTATCTGAACATCAAAACGTTTAAATTGGGTTAAATTATGTAATTTATCTCTCAAGTTTCATCATTTACTGCAATCTCTTTATGGAAAGGATAGTCAGATTAGACCAAATGACATCTCATTTTGAGTAGTTATTCTTTTGATCTGAAGAACTGAATTCAGATAAAGCACAAAGATGAAAATTCCAGTATAAGCCCATTCACCTTCCCTAATCAACCAGCTAATGCAATTCAACACAAGTTGCACAACTATTCGCCCTAAAAGGTTTCCTAAATGTAGGCATTTGATCATGATAGTTGCCAAAGTTGATATTCAATCAATGTCAAACATGCAACTATCCAGCTAATCTCTCTTGTAGCTTGCTCTTCTTATTTTTTTCATTCTTTGGTATTTACTTTTATAGTTTTTTTTTTTAATTCCCATTTTCTCGATTAAAAAAATAAAGAAAAAGATAAAAAATCAAAATTCATATATGATACTATCTCCGAATCCAAATCCAAAGTCTTTTCCAGTAGCAAGTACCGGGTCGACTAGAGAATATCTCCAAAAAATATAACATAGTTTTTACACCGGCCTGTCAAGCCTTGCACAACTTGCCCTACGGCAAGCAAATAAGATATATGATACTATCTCCATCTCAAGAAAATTGATGCTTTCACTTGTTTATCTTTGCCTATTTCTTGGGAGAGATAGAGTAAAATACGAGCATTTGTGTCTGCTATTTGTCAAAACTCCAACTAGCAGAGGATTCCTGTCTAATTCATCTTTGAATTCCCTCTCCATTGTTTTCTTTGTACACACTTTATTTTACTTCCGTCGTGTCTAATTCATCTTTGAATTCCCTCTCCATTGTTTTCTTTGTACACACTTTATTTTACTTCCGTAAAACCACTAAAAAAAATGTCACGTGAACACACTTTAGAAAATTTGCACAAAATGATTCACATTAGTACATGTAGACGCTGCATTATATCGAAAAGTTGGGCTGAAACATCCCAAAAAGGTCATTTCGGGAATTTTGAAAAATTGGTTTCGGTGAACCTTTCAGAAGAAGCTTAGGTGAGTTTCTTTCTCTTTTAAAACCAACCCATTTTGGCGCTTCTCTCACTCGCATAGACTCTCCATATCTCAGTCGAAGAAGAAGAAGTAGAAGTAGACGCTGTTCGATTCGTCTGAGTTTTTGATTTTTGAGAGATGGAGCAGCAGCAGAACAAGAACATGGTTGAAGAAAACATCGGAGAAGAAGAGATTCTTCACGGCCCTTTCCCTGTTGAACAGCTTTCAGGTAATTTCCGCTCTCGAAACCCTAGATTGATTTTCTTTACTTTGATCATCAAATTTTGTGTTTTTCTTATCTTTAATTATCATTATGTTACTGGGTTTTAGTTTGTTTCTCAATTACAACCCTCGATTTTGAGGATTTTCTTGAAGTTTTGGACCATGGGGCGGAGTCATTTTTGTGCTTGGGTTCGGGGATTTTAGGGATTCGATGAAAATTTCAATGTTATGATTTTGAAATCAGGGTTTTGATTTGATTCTCAATAAAGGGTTTTCTTCGATTTGGGGATTTTGGGTATCTTTCTGATTCTTTAGGTTTTGAGTAATTTGGGGATTTTCTTGAAAAATTAAGGTTTCTTAGGGTTTGACTAATTTGGGGTTTGTTGTGTTTATGTTATTGTTGAAGGCGTCTGGGATAGCTTCAGTTGATGTAAAGAAGCTTAAAGATGCTGGTCTATGCACAGTTGAAGCTGTTGCTTACTCTCCTCGGAAAGAATTACTTCTAATCAAAGGAATTAGTGATGCTAAAGTTGATAAGATCATTGAAGCAGCATCGAAGCTGGTTCCGTTGGGTTTTACTAGTGCTAGTCAGCTTCATGCGTAGAGGCAAGAGATCATTCAGATAACATCAGGATCAAGAGAACTTGACAAGGTTTTAGAAGGTAATACTAGTAGATTATGAGTGTAGCTTGTTGTGTTTTGATGTTTTCCTTGTGAACTTAACATGGTTAAGCATCTAACAGGTGGGATCGAGACTGGTTCTATTACTGAATTGTATGGTGAATTCCGCTCTGGAAAGACTCAGCTGTGTCACACTTTATGCGTCACTTGTCAAGTAAGATTTTATCGTGTCTTCATTACATTGTTCTATTAAAATGTAGTTCGTCTAGAGCGTTATTACTGGATAGAGAACCCTGAGCTGATTAAACAAATGATCTAGAGTAGCTTATAGAGATCTTTTTTCTTTTCTTTCCGAAGCTTATTATCAACCCAGTCATTTGTATTTGCGATACATGAATACATTTCAGCTTCCACTGGATCAAGGAGGTGGTGAAGGAAAAGCAATGTACATTGACGCCGAGGGGACTTTCAGGCCACAGAGACTCTTACAGATTGCAGACAGGTATTATATGAAGCTTATTTTGGACATCTTAGCTTAACATAGACCATGGCTTAGTTATGCTGACTTGCTGATGCTTGTAGGTTTGGACTGAACGGTGCTGATGTTTTGGAGAATGTGGCCTATGCTAGAGCCTATAACACTGATCATCAGTCAAGACTTCTTCTTGAAGCAGCTTCTATGATGGTAGAGACGAGGTATGTTACTCTTTTGATTGGATCACATTCTCATGATTTTTCTACAATGTCCTAGAACAACACTTGGTAACTTTCAGGCTTCGTACTTAAGCCAAACCTAGGGTGAGAGATAAACTTGATAAATTATGTTGGGTGCCTGGCTGGTAACACAACAAATGTAGTAGGTTAAACCAAGTTTCTTGAGCCGGACTAAACATCCTATATTATTGTGCTCATTAGATAAGATAGTAAGCATAGTGTCTTAGGTGTCCTGCATTTAACTGATACTTTATCCTGTTGAATGTGCGTATGCTTTCATTTGGGCTATTCTGGATGAGTTGAACTGACAGACTTATGTAATATCTTAATGGATTTTTTTGTTGGGTGCATGGCTGGTAACACCACAAACCTAGGATAAACCAAGTTTCTTGAGCCGAACTAATTATCCTATATTATTATGCTCGTTAGACAAGATAGTGAGCTTAGTGTCTTAGGTGTACTGCATTAACGGGTACTTTATCCTGTTGAATGTGCGTATAGTTTTATTTGAGCCATTCTGGATGAGTTGAACTGACCGATTTATGTAATATCTTTACGGATTTTTTATGGGACACAGGTTTGCCCTTGTGATTGTGGATAGTGCTACAGCTCTTTATAGGACAGATTTCTCTGGAAGAGGAGAACTGTCAGCTAGGCAAATGCATCTAGGGAAGTTTTTAAGGAGCCTGCAGAAGTTGGCTGATGAGGTAAAACCTATTACTGCAACTCCATACAGAAATGCATCCTTCTTTTACAGGGGACTGCTCTGTTTCGTATTTGAAAGATTTTCTCTTAACTGTTATCGTTTGGGGTTGCTGCTGTGTTGTTGTTGTAGTTCGGTGTTGCTGTAGTTATTACAAACCAAGTCGTTGCGCAAGTTGACGGTTCTGCTATGTTTGCTGGGCCACAAATTAAACCAATTGGTGGAAACATCATGGCTCATGCTTCTACTACAAGGTTTGTTCTTTTTGGCGAGTTTCTATATCCTTCAACTGCATTTTGTTCGGTTGATAATACTACACAGATGCTAATAAAAATTATATGTCAGACTAGCACTGCGTAAGGGAAGAGCAGAGGAGCGTATCTGTAAAGTAATCAGCTCCCCATGTTTAGCTGAAGCGGAAGCACGGTTTCAGATATCTGCAGAAGGTGTCACTGATGTCAAGGACTGACTGACTGGCCATTCATAACCCAATTCTCTCTTTCTTACTCCACCAAGTCAGGCAATTGCACTTGCATCCTAATCCGAAGAATCCAACAAGTTGTATATCTGGAATTTAGTTTGTGCAGGGTGGTTATTCAATGTATAGTCAGACACAATTGTCTTCTTACCAGTCTGTGTTTCATTGATGTTTTTTTTTGTTTTTTCATATCGTCCTTGTATATAAACCGAGCTTATATATGTTATGAAAATTTTGCATTCCAAGCATCATGATTTCTTGCAGAGGAACATATTAGCTAGGTAGGAAATTATACACAGTTACATTTTCAAACACAAAAAGAATCGAGTCCAACTGGGTCAAATCAAAATATAAGAATTAAGATATGCAAGATAGTGGGAAAATCCCACGATCAATGGTCAGTTACTTAAAAAACGCCAATCCAGGATATCGTGATTTCGTGCAAACAAAAATAAGGCAATTTTTTTGTTGCATAATTCAACTTAGTTTTTTACATTCCAGTGTTATATATTTCAAACCCAAAAAAAAAAACAACCTAGTTATACGATTAGCTTGTAGATCCAGAAAATTAAACCAGAGAGAGACGTCTGATCGAGATGGGTGAAGCTACATTATCAGCGAAAATGCGTGCAGAAGAGATTCAATCCACTCTAGATCCTAGCATACCAAGTCTGATCATAGTCATGCTTAAATCACAAGTTGGTGGAGGTTTTTGGCTTGCAAGTCTAATCTAATCTAATCTAATCATGTTATCATCTCTAAATCTAAATTTTCTTCTCCTGTTGATTTTTTAATGTTTTTGTTTGTTAACAGGGTGTTCCGAGTAAGTTTGCCAGAGCTTTTATGTCAAAAGATAGAATTGTGATGACATTGGAGGATCAGAATGGCAAAACCTATGAAGTAAGTTACATTCCTGCAGGACTTTCCTGTGGATGGAAACGGTTTGCTGTGGATCACAAATTAAGAGTTGGCGATGCAGTGCTGTTCCAACTGGTTGACCTTATCAAATTTAAGGTTTTCATTGTTAAGGGAAATGGTGTAGCAGATACTGACCGCGGAGAAGACATAGATGGTATAGAAGATATTGATGCTGCGCTAAGCCGTCTGCAACTGAAAGCGCAGGCGCAGAGAAGTACTCAAGGTATATTTTTTTTTTGTCAGACTCTATTGCATTCAATTTTTCAGTTTGTATTAAAGTGTTGTGCTTTAGAGTTTAGTTACTTATGCCTTGTTGTGCGATGTTTAAATTAGGCGATGCTGGTGAGAATTTGAAGCGGGAGAAAAAACCTGTTGCAAAGCGCCAACGTGTAGGTAAGAATTTTAAGTCGAATGAAAAATGTTGCCGTTGAAAATGAAATTGTAGTAATGTAGTTTACTTAACGCGGCTTGTTTTGCTATGTTTATACTAGGAGATGCTGGTAAGACTCTGAAGCCGGAGGAAAAAACTGCAGCGAAACGCCGAAGGCGTGCTCCTTCAGCTGTTGTTCGGGATGAAAATGGAAGTCAGCAGCAACCTGATGATGACAATGGTGATGTGGTAGATTCAGTGGTTGGAGATTTTGAGTTTCACGAAAATCGTTAACGATTTAGTTGGAGATTCTGAAATGCCCGAGGACATAATGGCTAAATATACGAGCTCTGCTGCACCCATAACTCGTTCCTTCATACAAATATTCGTCCCGGCCACAATTCTAATTTAGTTGCGGGTATGATTATCGAAACTGTTCAAATTGTTCATGGCATCATGTCTTGCAAACTCTGCGACACTTTCAATGGTGAGTTGACAGTGTGGAGAAACAAATTGGAAGCCTTTGAGAAGCTTGGAATGAGCGTGGATTTTGTATTTCCCAGGTTGAACGAACTTCAGAAACTATCCGAAAGGGCAGTGAGAAAGCTCCCATATCAGCAAATTTACCAGGAATGATGCAATTTTGTAGCTTACATGTTTGTTTGATCTTTTTCTTCTCTCTTTTTCTTCCCTGCATTGCAAGACTTTTTGATGTTTGATAAAATACTCGAAATGACTCCACATGGTAAACCTTTGTTTGTTGAGCAGAATGCTTAAATTTTGTGTTTTAGACAGAGTAATGGTAAGGAAATCTATGATTGCAGACTGTGTTGTGAAAGGCGAGCTAGGTGCACGAGTCGTGTAGGGGGCTCCTAGCCGCCTAGCAAAAAAAAAAAAAAAAAAAAAAAAACCAAAATGCCCAAGGCGCAAAATATGAGTCGTTATTATAGTATCTTTTTTTTCTGGGAGCCTAGGTGCTAGACGAGGCGAGGTGCCACAACATAGAAATTTAGTAGTGCAATGGGTGCTGCTGACTGTCAAAAAATTGAATTAGTAACATGAAAATCAGTTGCCATCATTAATTTTGATTGATGATGTATATCAGAAACCCACATTCAGAATCAACAAAATTTTGATTGATTTACTGATTCATCACACCAATGGTTGTCTTTTCTCAATTTTGAGCTCTTGGGGGTCTTTGATTTGTTCTTTAATCCATTGGTTTTAAGGGGTGGAGAAGGGATTTCTGTGGCTGTTGTTTCATTCTTATTTATATCTCTCAGTCAAATGCCCGCCTCTTCTTGTTGGGGATTTTGTGTCATGGATATGGAGAATGATGCTATTCATCTTTTTGAAGAAGAATAAGATGCAGAACCTGCAGAAAGCTGTACAACCATAGGTAATGGGATAGTGTCAGCTGATCCTGCAGTACGACAAACATTGCGCGTCGCACATGATCTTCTTGCTACTCTATTTCATGCAACACCACCATCTGAGTTTCTACTGGTCAAAGTAGAAGTGCGTTGGAGAAAGCATCTAAATTGATGGATGAGTTTGTTAGTACCATAGAAGGATTCCCTCGCTTGCAATAACTTGATCAAGCTGGTAGAAGCTTCTTTGCTATTGATCTGTCTCTGAAATGTTTCTTTCTTTTGTGTTTCATAGATGTGGAATTGTGGATATAAAGTGGGCGAATGAGAAAGTGTAAGGAAATAAGTCCCTTGGTATTTCATAGATATGAAGTTTGTTTTCTTGTGTCTAAGTTGGTCTGGAAGTGCAGTGCAGGATAAGCTAATACAGTGGTGTAGGATAAGGATCTTAATCTGCACTGCATTGTTGTCCTGTGTCTATATATTTTTGGAGGTCTCTTTATGTAACTTTGTTCTTTTGTTTGATGATATAATAGAGTCTCGGTTCTCGGCCTCTGAGAGCGCCACCAGCAAGTAAGAAAGTGGTTGCCAACCTTCCAACAATCATTGAATCCAGATGGTAAACCTTTGTTTCTTGACCAGAATGCTTAAATTTTGAGTTTTAGACAGAGCAATGTGATTCTCAAATTTACATATGCCATACTTGATAATGTTCAAGATCTGAATCACACAGTTCCACTACATCAGGAGGTCCATTAGGATACTTTATTTTATTCATCTCATCATTGTGTGCTTTTAGGGCAACACCAAGTTCTTCCCAAGCCTTTGTATGATCAGTGGCATTTTCCATATGTTTCAAATCAGGATACAGTATCTTATCCATCTCTTCGGAGAAAACAGGGGGATCCCATGCATCTTTAGGAGGTAAACATCTATAAGGATTGTCAGCTTCGCCATCAAGGAATAATAAATCTTCAGCACGTTGAACAGCAAGGTCAAGTTCAACTTCACGTTGAAGTTCACTGCCATTAGTAAAGACCAAACTTGTTAATTTTAATTTGAACTAATGAAATAACGCTTTTAGTATATCTATTCGGATTTTCAGTTCATAACAATAGTACCTTCCGGAAGCAAAGAAACCCTTGCTAGGTACTTCAATCCACAAAAGCTTCTCACTGCTGTTGGCACAAAAACAAAATTATTTAGGTGACTTAATAACAATGATAACAGAAACCATAAAAATAGTCCCCCGTTTCTGGACATAGGCCAAATTGAAAAGTGATAATACCTCTTTTCCGTAAAAGGAGCCTAGTAATTAATACCTACCATGAATATGGATACGGAATCTAGATGAAGTCCTTGTGTTTCTTTCCACTGTGGTGGATATCATCAGCACTGCCATTAAAAAACAAACAAACAAGAAACACCAATTCATGAGAATAAACAAGAAGCATTTAAATTCGATGAGTTGATAATAGTATGTACCTGACAAGTGGATGTCCCTTTTGTCTAAAAACTTCTGCATAAACCATAATAAATTCAGTAAGTATAAATACATATACTCGTCCAATAAATCGAACATTAAACATCCAATCAAGACATTAAACGATATTACCGACTGCAAAGTCGACGGGAATCCCTTCATCATTAATCAATGTTGATTGGATGGATTCACTAGTAGATTCATCAGTAGAAGGAGGCGAATTGGCTGAACCTGACAAGCACATGCCTCTGTTAGCCATATACTCATGTAAGAAGTTGGTGGTGCTGGGTATGATCCCTATTATCTGCAAACGTCTGCGGAATTCTTTTTGCAAGTTTTTGGCCAATTTCCTTGAAGAAATACAAAAGATGCACAATAAGAAACCAATAATGCTAGAAGATATAGGGAAGGCAATAACTGATAGAAATCGGAGTACATATATAATAGCAAAGCTAGCAATGAATAATTCTAGTACTTACGCATAGTCAGGTCCTCTATAATCCAATCCTCATGTGGATTGAGGAGGTCCCTAAGCAGGACCTAAAACTTATACTTCATTAATTATACAAGTGATTGAGATTTCCTTATTAGTAAATACTACATAATTATTAATAAACAAGATCCGGATGATATGGATGCTAAACATCATTATTAATAAGATAAGATATTTTTAATTAATTATTCGGTAAATATTTGATTCACATAAGAACCAAATATATCAAAAATACATAATAAAAATTAAGATATTAATAAGAAAACATCTTTTGAAACGGATGCACCAAACCATCTCCATAGTAGCCACCATCTCGACGAATGCTCCACAAACATTGATATTTACAGTGATTCTCCCAGTCTCTTCTTACGTAGTAAGCTGTAAAGTGTTGTGTATGTGACCGACCATTTTGAGGATCATACCAACTTGAATCGCATACAAATTTAGTTGTGTACCAAAAATTAACTTGGAATCTCCATAGGAAATTTTGTGATAAAAGTAATCTATGCGCACCTAAATCATTTTCGCTTGACCAGCAACGGAATGTGAGTGCTATGTTCGGACCTATATCATTTTGGATAGTCACAGTTGTTTCTCCTTGAACTGACTCTGCACAAAATAGTGATAGAATAAGAAAAGTGAAGAAGAAGATGGCAGCAACGGATACTAAGCTTGAAAATGATTTTGACATTGTTATTGATTTGAACAACAAGTTTTGGAAAATAATTGTAATGCGTTCTTTTCATGGTGTTTTATAGTGTATCTGGTGATTTAATTCAGAAGATCTTATTATGATTTTGTAAACCATTTTTAATGTTTAGAAGATAATTAAAAGTAGATGCTGTTTTAATACCCAGAGATATTCTTTCACCCAACCTATTTTAGTGAAATTAAATTTGAACATGGGAGACTAAAATGCAAAATTAAAAGTAGATACGATTTTATACTTTTAATTATGTGGTTTCATTGCCTTCTCCTTACGGCTCCATCTTACATGGTCGATCATTTTCCTAAATCGAAAATATGTACAACTGAAATGTGATCTCCATTGTTCCTCAGGTTCACGACACAATCACAAAAGATTAATTTAAGAACATTCAACATGAATGAATCAATCCAGTGCTTAGTGACAGTTAAATCGTGTAATGACAATCATGCAATAAAAGATTCATTTAAGAACATCAAGATTAGTGAATCAATCTATCTAAATTTTCATTGAACTTGAGCATTATTTTTCTTTCTATATAAAAATCTCCATATGCTGATTTCTAAATTACATTACTATACAACAGGTAACCATATACACGCTGCTGTTTACTTTCTGCATCCACTGTTTAATAACCTTAGTTGGTAGTTGCTGTCGGTTATCTTTATGATTGGATTGAATTCTTGACTCAACAATATCCTGTTATAGAACATCAGCGATTCAAGGATCAATACAACTAACCCTTAATTACAGTTCTGAAATTACATCAATAGGTTAGCAATTCTTTAAATAAAATTTCTTTGAACCATTTTTGAATTGAACACCAGTGGTAGATGTTAGACCATGAACTTTATTCACAATGTCTTGTTTATCTATATGCCTCTTTTTTTGCCATAACTCTAGCCAGATTTCCCATGCAGTTGCAAATGGTTCCACATACCAAATCTTTTTTGCCTAACTTCTTTCCTTTACTTTCTGACCAATCAGTTAACTGGTGTTGGTTATCTATGTGACCAATTTTAGTTGAAGCTTGATGCAAAATAATAACATATGAACCTGGTATAGCTGCAATTTAGGGGCAGATGGTTCACATCTTCTCTGTGAGAGTTGCACAAAAGGCATCTGGTGTCTTGAAAATCATAACCTTTTTTTTTTTTTTTTTTTTTTTAAAATTTGTATAAATTTTCAGTTGTCATATTCTGAGTTGCAGAGAATTGAGCTTACATATTGTTGTGGATGTAGTAACCATTTGTAGCTTTCCTTGTGATGTTTATGATGAAAAACTACATTGCAATGTAACTTCTTCTTCTTCTTTTAACTACGGAGATCTCCAAGAATGGCAAGCAAATCTATGAAATCATCTTTCTACTGATTATTTGATGTATATCTATTAGTTTTGTTATTTAAACTTAAAATGTATCGTTCATATGTATTCATAAATTCTATTAGCTTTATGGACAGTCAACACAACTCAACCTACATATCCTTAATTCCTAACAAGAACCATGTGGAATCAGTTAAGGACTATCGTCCCATAAGTTTGCTGACTAGCACATACAAGGTAATCGCAGAAGTCCTAGCTACCACTACCAGACTTCAACCACTCATGGCGAAGCTCGTTGATCCATGCCAAACTGGTTTCATATCACAAAGGCAAATCATTGATGGTGTGTTGATTGCAAATGAGATTGTAGACTCTCTCCTCAAATTAAAAAAGCCTGGTCTTATTTGCAAAGTTGATCTCGAAAAAGCTTTCGATAGGGTGAGTTGGTCTTTTTTAGAAAATGTTCTTCGCGAGATGGGTTTTCAATCAAAGTGGATGAGTTGGTTAAGATTTTGCTATGGCTCCCCCACCTTCTCAATACTCATCAACAACTCACCATTTTGAAATTTTTCCACTTCTCAGGGACTCCGAAAAGGGGATCCACTGTCGCCTCTTTTGTTTGTGCTAACCATGGAAGGACTATCCACGACAATAAATAATGCTAGACACAATGGCTTATTTGAAGGATTCTCGACTCAACAGGGTGACACAAACATTCCCACTTACACTACGCCGACGACTAGGTATTTTTTCTTAATCCCTCTTGGGAGGAGCTTTGCAATCTCATGAGGCTACTAAAATGTATTGAGGCAGTTTCAGGTCTTCAAGTCAATCAATCTTAAGACAAAGCTTATCAAGGTGGGGGATTTCCAGAGATCAACCAATGGGCCGCGAATCTAGGATGCCTCACCTAAGATCTTCCTTTCTCATATCTAGGAATGCTCCTTGGGGAAAAAGCCAACTCAATATCTATGTGGGATCCTGTTGTAAAGGCGTTTGAACGCAAACTAAGTGCTTGGAAGTAAAGTCTACTTACCAGGGTCGGTCGATTGGTGCTAGTTAAAGCAGTCCTCTTTGGTATCGTAATATATTACTTTTCCATATATCAAGCGCTGGTTGCAATTATCAAGGTACTTGAAAGGTTGATAAGTAACTTTATTTGGGATGGCGGTGGGAAGAAAATTCACCTAGTCAAATGGGAACAATTGTTCTTACCTATTAAAGAAGGGGTTTTAGGCATAAAAAATCTCAAGCTTATGAATCAAGCTTTACTTGCGAAGTGGGGATGGAGATTTTGGACAGAATATGAGTCGTTATGGCATTCGATCATCACATCTAATTACGGAACTGACCAGTCATTGTGGGCACCTAAAATTCCGTCTACTGCTTATGGATGTTCTGTTTGGAAGCACATAGCTATGCAATCCCAGCTGGTAATATCTCGTTCTACCCTTCACATTGGCAATGGAGAAACTATCTGTTACTGGTTAGACGCATGGCTAGGGGAGTCGATCTTCCAATTAAGGTTTCCTTCTCTATTTCAAGTTGCAAATCTCAAACAAGGTTCCCTCAAGGATCACATCTCTCACGATGGTCTAAGCTGGTCCCTCAATCTCAAGGGAAACCTTAAGGAGGTACAAGTGTTACAATTGATCTCTCTACTTGATATATTTCCAACTGTTCCTACATCTCTATCTAATGTCCTGGACTCGAGATCATGGTCCTCCTCAAATTCTTTCTCATTCACAGTGAAGTCAGCATACGAACTCTTATATACTCCACCTGCAATCCCAGTTGTGCGTACATCACACTTCCCATACAAACACATATGGAACCCCCACCAACCCCCCAAAGTAAGTTTTTTCTATTGGTGTGCTGCCCTTGAAAAAATCTCCACACAAGATTCTTTGCAGCCTCGCAACTACAAGCTTGCTAGCATATGCCCATTGTGTCTAAACAGCTGAGAATCCACCAGCCACTTGCTTCTCAGCTTCCCATTCGCAACCCACATCTAGAACTCTCTTAAACCATCCTACTATGTTTGGATCCCCCTAACATCCATCTTAGAGCTGGCCAAAACCTGGTCTTCGCGAAATATCCAGGGTCCTGTAAAGAACATATGGGATTTATTACCAGCAGCTATACTTTTGAGGATATGGAAAGAGCGTAATCGAAGAATCTTTAAAGTTCTTAATCAATCTCCTTCTCAGGTTATCATTGAAGTAAAAGATAGCATTTTAGCTTGGAGTTCTACCTTCCGAAGAGAAATCAATTTTACTCTAGATTGGTGCATCTCCTCATGGGAAAGTACTTTTCATTATAACTAGTTTCCGTAAAAGGAATTTAGACTTTCTCTAGATTTCTTTGCAGCTCTAGTGTAGCTTGCATCTATTTTGACTCGCTTGTATATTTGTTTGCTTCTTCTTTTCTTTGCAATAAATTCTTTTTTATCGATCAAAAAAAAAAAATTAATAAAAAAATCTATTTTTAATATCAATTGTATGGTGGAATGCTTGTTTAACAAAGTCGTGCATTAAGTGAATAATTGTTCATATCAAGAGCCAAAGTAGGATTAAAGATACGTAATCGTCGATAATCCTAGTCATAAGTAACATAATATGATTACTGATTTTAGTGATAACTTTGTGCAGTTGCATGGAATAAACATGGGAACTTATTTAGTCATAAGTAACACCTTATTTCTGAGATAATTTACCATAGTTATTTCTACGTATTGGAATAAACATCTCCGTGGTAGGTATCAAAGATGAGTTGATGACTGGTTTGAAGCTGAATTTGGATAAGAGCTCGATGACAAGTATAGGTGAAGATGAGTATATTCAAGAGCTAGCCATAGAATTGGGCTGTAAAATTGATTCTTTGCCAATTACTTATTGATGTAATTTTAAATAGTGGTAAGAATGGGTTCGTTCAGATTTGTGAAGATTCGAGTTTTTTAAAATCAATAAAAATTATATACAAAAATAGTACAATTGGTGCAAGAGGTACTGGGACTAAGGATTTAATTTTTAGAGTGAAAATAACCAAGACACTAGATTCCACTATTACACATGAATAAATGATGATAAGAATTCCAAAACTCTAATTATTTTTAAAATATCTTTTTCTTAATTCACAAATTATCAAGCATATTCTCAAACATTAATTGTATCCCTTAAGCATAGATTATCTAACCAAAGCATAACCTATCTAATTGAATCACAACTAATTAGGAAAAATTATGCAAATAATTAAAATTCTGCAAAGCAGTAATTTGAGTGAATTATAAATTGCAAAATTAGAGAAAAGTAAAATAATTACCAATTATTCATGCAACAATAGCTTCCTCCATGTCTTGGTTACGCGAGAATTAGCTCATCATTATCATGGAAATATGCTCAAAATTCATCTTTATTATTGCTCAAAAATGGTTCACAAATGATGAAATAGGAGAAAATTGACAAAAACCGGGTTTGTAACACTTCTGTTTGTTACAAACTGAGCTGTTACAGAGAACGATAAAAATGAAGTGTTGTTAACACTGTCGCATTACGACCCTCGTCCTTGTGTCGCTGTCACTGTTGAAGAACGACGGTTACCTTGCGTCTAATGTTCTTCGCGTTTATCAGCAGCAGCAGCAGCAGAAAATGGAGTTTTCCTGCAACTTGATTTCTCGACTCTCTGGTTCTTCTAAGCTCCCCAAACTCTCCACCCCCTCTCTAAGTCTCCCAGGGACTCTATTTATACCAAAAACAGGCGTTGAATCTCCTCCATTAATTCCAAAATATTCACAATATCTTTTATTCATGTACGGGAATAATCAAGATTTTCATTCTCTGTTTAGCTCCTCCACGCATCTGTTTGATCTCCACACACTTCTTGCACGCTGAAAATGTGTTAAACTCGTTCTAATCTCCACAAAATCTTCTCAACACGTGAAATACTCGTTTCTCCCTGTTTTCTTCTTGCGGATTATTCAGCCAAATTCGGTCGAACCTAAAGCCCAAAACATGTTTATTAGGTCATATAACAACTACCCATAATAAATCAGCCCTTTAATCTCTTCATAACATCATCAAAAATCGATCGAACCAACTGCCAGTGAAATAAAAAATTTTCCCGCCAAAAATCCATTTTCAAATGATGAAGGTGAAGTGCCCTGAATCCAAAACTCGGGTGCCTTTAACAGCTCGGCTGCCTTGGGGGTGCCCTTATCCAATTTTAGGGTGCCTTTAGTAATTTTGGTGGGTGCCTTTAACACTTTTTTCTGGGGTTTTTCCAACATTTTTTCGGGGTTCCTCCGGTGTATTTCTGGGGTGCTTCCGGTGCATTTCTGGGGTGCCTTTAGTACTTCATCCTGGGGTGTAAAACACCACTTAACGAGCCAATTCCGTCGCAAGAGCTTATTTCTCTAAAAATACCTACAAAGACATAAAACACCATAATAAGTACAAAAATGGGTACTAAAAATATATACAATAGAGATGAAAATAGACACATAAATGCGTCTATCACTTATTTCGGCATGCCAATTGGTGCTACTAAAAGAAGTGTGGCAATCTAGGATGTGATAATTGAAAGAATGAAGAAGAAATTAGCTCCTTGGAAGAGAAAATTCCTCAACAAGGCAGGTAGAGTAACACTTATCAGAACTTCTCTTGAGAGCATTACAACTTATTTTATGTTTGTGTATTATCTGCCTGTGTCTGTGGAGAAGAAACTAAACAACATAATGAGAAAATTATTATGGGGGGAGGATGAGGAGAAAAGAAAAATGAGCTGGGTTTCTTGGAAGAAGATTTGCAAGTCTGGAAAGCAGGGAAGGCTAGGAATCAGAAATCTAAGACATATCAATATATCACTCTTAGCAAAATGGCATAAGAGATAATGTAAGGAGAAAACTGCTTGGTGGAGAAAAATTGTCTGTGAAAAAACAAAAACTGATGAGCTTTGTTTAGTTCCTTTACAAACTAAGGATTCAGTGGGAAGAAATATGTGGTTTGACATTATGAGAGCTAATAAAGACTTCTATAATGCAGCAAATATTCAAGTTAAGAATGGAAGGTGTGTCAGATTTTTGCATGACTGGTGGAAAGGGAAATTTGCTCTCAAAGATAAATATTCAAGGCTGTACAGACTTAGTAAACAAAAGTTTGACATAGTAGAGATGATGAAAGTCAATACTTGGAAATTTGAATTTTCAAGAGAACTTGATCCAGCAGAACGCATTGATTTGTTGGAAATAAAGTTTGAGATAAGAGACGTTCGTTTGTTTCCAGGGGAAGAAGATACTCTTGAAGGTGTTTGCACTTCTAAAGCTTTATATTCAAAGATTTCAGAGGAGGGAGAAGAATGGGAGTATCATAATATAGTTACAAATAAGTTTGCGCCACCAAAATCTATGTTTATAGTTTGGGCTTCCATGCATTACTCAGTCCCCACAAGACCAATGTTACAGTATAGAGGAATGGAGATTGCCTCGAATCTTTGTTTAATGTGTAACAAGCAGGTGGAGACGCATGATCATCTATTTCTACAGTGCGAATGGGCAAAGTTCTTCTGAGATTACTTCATCAACTTGCTGCAAGTGAAGTGGGTATCGCATAATAACTTAAAACTTTTTTTACAGAGCTGGAGTATTCATGGATTGTCTAAGAAAGTTAAGATGCCTATTGCTATTTGCTGGGAATTGTGGTTAGAAAGGAATGAAAGAGTACATGGGAGAAGGAATAAAGCTAAAGATGAACTGCTTTGTGCCATGAAGCTGGATATTCATCTTTGGAGCTCAAGTACGAAGATCTTTAGAGGCTATTCGATGAATCAAATTCTATTTCACTGGGAAGACATTATGATATGAGATAGATCTTTATGCTTGCCTTTTAGTTTGGAAGTCTCTGGCTTAATTCTCTTTTGTAAATATCCTGTAAATATTTTTTTACTTTAATATATCCTTTTTTATTCAAAAAAAGAAAGAAAGATTAGTATCAAAATCACATGGAACTTATCTTTAATTGTATACATAGATCCATAGAGGTGCACATTATAGTAAGCACGGTTACGTAAAAATCAAAACTAAAACCCTATAACCATTTCGTATTTACTTAAGAGGAGTTACCTGGAAGAAGGATAGAGACCTGGAAGAAGGATAGAGGAAATCGTTAATAAAAAGACAATTAATGGAGAAGAATCCACAAGATCGTAGAAGAGTTTTATCTTTGAGATTGGGGAGAAACTTTTGAATTTTCTCCTAAGTTCCAATCTTAATGTATTAATTACCCATATCTAGTTTTATTTTATTTCAAGATTATTTTTTAAATTATTTATTTTTATTGTGTTTCCAATATATTGTGTTTTTAACACGTGAGCCACATTTTTAGAAAACAAAGTACCTAATTATCTATAAATATGTATCATATCATCTCTAAAACATACTATATGGCCAATGGTAGTATTGTTCATCTTCAGGTGCGGGGTGATGTAGATGTAATTTTTACGAGGACTTTTCCTCTGATTCCAATTTTGCCACCTACTGTCTTCAATTTATTGTGCTCAACGTAACAGCCTGACAGATACTCATTCTCAAATAACTACTAGCTGATAATTGATTTATCTAAGTTATTACTAGAGATATATTGTGGCCGTCAAATTGAAAGATTTTTCATTCTTTAGACGGAAAGAGTGTGTGATTAACTGAAACAGAATTGACTACAGACGTGGTAACACTTTTTTTTTTTTTTGACCCGCTGAAAGATCTAAGAACAGAATTCTTAGATCAACAACGCGCTCTGTGCACACTGGTTGCATCGACCAATTCCTAACCATAAATCCCCCTCCTGCTCTGGGAGATGATTTTGCAGTTTCTTTGGTCACGAGAGCAGCATCGGTAACCAATCTGCACCAACCTTTCCTACACGGCCAATGTCTAATGATGTACTGCTCTGTGATAGAAGGAGGGATCCAATAACAAGGAAATGTGAGATTAGAGTTGGGAAATGCGTATTTTGTACCACGGAAAATTTCTCCAAAGACGGGTGTAGACCCAGTAAGCACCAAGCAGGGCTTGATCCATTTGGCGAGATACAAATGGCTAATGATATCGTCGACTTCAACCACTTTGGGGTATTCGAATCCCTCGAAAACACGCATACCAGGTGAAGAAGAAGAAGAAAACCATCTTCTATGTAGCGGCGATGAAGATAGAATTGGTGAAAGACATGTTCTTGGTCCTAGAAGGGAAACTAGGAGATGGAATTGATTCAGATTTTGAAAAAGATGAAACCGATGAAGAAAACCATCTTCTTTGTAGCGATGATGATAGAATTGACGAAACACATGTTCTTGGTCCTCTAAAATGGAAACTAAGAGATGGAATTGATGAAAACAGTACCTTGTCGATGCAAGATTTTAAGAAGATGAAATTGATGATGAATAGTATCTTCTTGACTCAGATTTTGAAGAAGATGAAACCGATGAAGAAAACCATCTTCTTTATAGCGATGATGATAGAATTGACGAAACACATGTTCTTGGTCCTCTAAAATGGAAACTAAGAGATGGAATTGATGAAAAACAGTACCTTGTCGATGCAGGATTTGAAGAAGATGAAATTGATGATGAATAGTATCTTCTTGATTCAGATTTTGAAGAAGATGAAACCGATGAAGAAAACCATCTTCTTTGTAGCGATGATGATAGAATTGACGAAACACATGTTCTTGGTCCTCTAGAATGGAAACTAAGAGATGGAATTGATGAAAAACAGTACCTTGTCGATGGAGGATTTGAAGAAGATGAAATTGATGATGAATAGTATCTTCTTGATTCAGATTTTGAAGAAGATGAAACCGATGAAGAAAACCCTAATAGACATGATGAAGATCCGGTACTTCTACGAAACCCTAATTTGATCCTCATACCATGTCGCAATCTTTTCTCTGATCAATTCTACAATTGCGGTGTGAGTCGAGTTACGGTGATAATATTTGGGAATTTAGGGTTTGGGGAAGCGTTTATGATCTGTTGTCTTTTCTGAATTACATTCTCGATCTTTCCCAATTTCTGAGTAATTGGAATGATGGTGATAATATTTAGAAGCTAGGGTTTGGGAAAGGTTTTCTGATTTCTGAATCGGAATTCTCATGTGATAATTGGTTTTACGTGATCAAGCTATGATTTTAATACCTTTTTACATGAGTTTAATTAGTATTTATATATCATCCAGTTATGTGATTTTAGAAGCCGAAGGAATTTGGAAGTATTTCCCCTATTTCTTTGGGTTCAATGAAGTTTCTAAATCCTGTTAGCTTCGAAGTCCGGGCACTCCTTGGCTGTTACTTGGCCAATGCTGGATTGTGAATGATGATGAGTGCAAGTGGCTCAAGCAGGGGGGGGCTTTTTCTGTTCAATCTTTCAAGCACATGGGTGGAATGAAATTGGTGAAGAAGACACTTATGTTCTTTGAAGCCATTGGTTATACACTTGTCCTGTAAGTTTTGTAACTCATTAAAATTCAATCTTTTTCCTTAATTTATAGTCTTGTAGACTTCAAATGCAATCCATAACTTTGAGCATAACACATCTAAAGTGCATATTGAAATCTTTGATAGGGTATATACACCTTTGATCAGGATTAATGATAGATTTCCTTCTTTTTTTGTTGAAATAAACGCAATGTGGACCCGAAAATTTTCTTTTGATCATTGCATGCATTTTTTATTTATTTCTTGTGTATGATTTGAGTGGAAATTCTATTTTCAGATCTTGCTAAAGGGACCAATGGCGATGAGCTGAAAAAAGTTTAACACGTTCTCCAGATTATCACTTGGCACTGGAGACTTCTTTTCTTGCTGATGAAAGTGCCTCTCTTCCAGAACTTCCATTGAAGTTTCCCATAACTATTGCCTTGCCCGACAAACCTTTCAGTATTGATGGGTCAAGAGCTACTATACCTGGATTCGCGGTTGTCCCCACCACATCCAAACCTCAGGGCCCTCCGTTGAATATTGATTCACAATCTGACAGGATAATCACATCCGAGATAACCTCCCCAGCCGCTCCCTGCAAAAGAAGCTTGGATTTTGCCCAAGTTCCCCATTTGTCAGTACACAGAGGTAACCTCCAGCTTAATGGCATATCCCTCTTCTTCTTCATTCTTACATACTCCAGGGAATTACGTCTCTGGTCCGTTGCATAATTAGCATATCGTCCATCTGAAGTGAAATATTATGCAGAATTTCGAGATTCTATGGAGACGGATGCTTCTGCATCAAGCAATTGCCAGGGAATTGGTGGCAATCCACGTGCTAAAAGTGCCGAGTTGTTGGGAAAATAGATGCTTTATCTAATGACTCCCAGAGAAGCCATATGGTTACCAATTGATTGTGGAGGTAATGCAGCTAAGGCGAGGTAATCATATTGCACAAGCTATAAATGAAACAACCACATGTAAGTCAACATCTTTACAGCAAGACCGTAATCACCTTGACGAGCTAGGACCTTCCAAAGTCTATTTTCCTCCATCCGCTTCGGATCATCAGAGCATCTTGGATTCATCATCAATCTGGAGTAGTGTGGAAAGGAGTTATTTGTGAACAGGCTCATCTCTTGCGTATCAAATACCATGGCAGCTTGGACAAGCCCTTGGGGAGGTCTCTATGAGACAATTTATTTGTTCAGGTATCTGCTTTTGGTCTGTTGTTTACTTCTTCTTCCTACACCATGATGATCTGACTGAGACTTGAGCAATGTACTTGTTCTTCTTTAAGAGTTACTGCTGCACTCCGTGTGAGATGCCTCATGCCTCCAGAGGCACATGTTCACTCTTACTCTCATCGGCTTCATGATATCTATTAAGAAGTTTCCGTAGTTTCTCGTACCAGGTGACTAAATTGATGTTCACTCATTACATCTTCCACCCTCAAATCTTGATTACAGCTACGAACATCCAGACAGAAGGAGATCAATCAGGTACAGTGATCAGGAACTGAGGTTCCTTGCCTATACTTCAAATTAAAGACTTGCATCAACAAAAAGTGGCCTATGGAATCTTGTGTGATTTTAGAAGACAAAGAAAATCATCGGCACCATCAGCCCACTGAATACTTAAATGAAGGTAGAAGTGAAGAACCTCTTGCTGGCTACGTACTTCCACTGCAGGATTAAACTCCTTGATTGATAATGGTCCTGAAATGACGAGTGTCATACAGTCCATAGTATTAACTCAGATGATACATGATTAATATTATTAAATCTAAATCAAATCTTATATATGACCTTATTTAAATCAAATCTAAATCAATTTTCAAAATCCCATTAGATAGGCGGAATACCAATTCCAAGATGGGATTTTCTTATATATGACCTTATTTATTGTACATTGATATTTGTGTTGAGAGTGAGACAAAGATTAAAACACGAAAGTAGATGGATATTTAGGAAATCAAGATAATTTCTTAATCTAAGAGATTTTGTAAAATCCGCCTATATAATAAGGAGGAGGGAGTAATAAATTTATACATAATGGTGTTTCAAGTTCTACCTAGGTTTAATATATTTCTTAATGGTTTTCAATGACAACATAAATTAAGGGGGAAGAAGAAAAATTAGTGGTGATAGTTATAGTCAAATTTAATTTGACTTTTATAGGTGGTAAATAGGAAAGTAGAATTCAAAACCAAAATTACTTTACAAATTCTAATGAGGATGGCAAATAGGAAAAGTGTGGTTTGCAAATAGGTGGAACCAAATAAATTAATAATCACAAGAGTAAAGAAATAAAGTACTATACCCTATAGTCTCAGAAGTGACATTTTTCCATATTTAAACAATTTTTAAGGTATGTATCTACCCTTATGTGGTAAAATTCAGAGTTTATGGGTCTCAAAGTCTAAAACAAATATTCTCGTTCTTTTTTTCCTCAGTAGATTTTTTTTTTTTTGAAGCATGAATTAAACTACTAAATGGCTATTACATAAGGTATATAATTCTCCAAGATTCATCAAATACAATTAGACTGGTAAGCCATGAATCAACGATAACATGATATTGGAGCAGAATAGCAATCTTCGGTTCAGAGTTACATCGGGGGTGGATGTTGGTTTCGAAGTTTGAAAGGCCTTCGGCCAATGCTTTTTACAAGAAAAATTGTATTTTTGATGGACAAATCAATGTCCATATGAAGTCGGATGGAGGTAGAGGTGTCCGATGCAGTTGATTGAGGTTGCTAGTTATGTCTTCGTATCTTGATGTTGTGAAGAGCTGCTCGAATGATATATGTTTGCTCCTTTGCTTTTCGGCTTGATCATAACTTCAAGTCGAGATTTTAACTTTGATCGAGTCCTGAAGTAAAATCCAATCTATGGAAAAATACTAAAAATGCTATTACAAAGGTTACTGAAGACTCTTTAAACCAACAATTTATAATCTATGCCTTTAGAGGAAGAGGTGCTAAAACTAATAATGATATTAAAATTAAGAAAAAAACTGAAATACAGATTCAAACTAGACTACAAAAGATACTTCTGAAAGTATAGGCTAAAACAAACAGAACTGGAGAACAATCTGCCGACCCAAAAACACATCGATTAAGCTTCTTTTACTAGGTAAGCTGATGTAAGCTCTCATCTATGGGATCTAATAATGATGTTGCTGCTGAGTGTGTTGTGGAGAGTTTTCTGTGGTTGTTGCAAGTCATGTAGACGATTAGGTTTTCAAGGTGTATTCCTTCGTTTGCTAAACACAATGAAAAACCAGTGGCAAATCCTCTATGATGAAAAAAGTTGCTGAGGTTGAAGCATGCTTGAAGGGGAGTCGCTACTACTTCCTTGTAATCCAAAAGAAATTCTCCTTTCCATTGTCAGAATGAATATCAGGATGTGGAAATCAAAGAAATCTCGTAATAATATGAGATCCCATATACACCACTCTATAATTCATCTCAAACGTTTAAAATTCTTTTGGGATTGTATATATGACGTCAGAATATTTATAAAAACAAAACGTATCTCTTAGAGCTTTTCCACTGCCAAAAAGGGACATTTGTGTGAGGTTAAAGTCAAAAAATTTGTTTTGTTGTTTCAATCTTTGTACTTTCTTTATCAAAAAATGTACACAGACCGTCCCCATAAACAATGGCAAAACCGTTGTGACACATGAAAAGAGTCCAACTCACCCACATGCCTCACTCACAACACAGTTTTTGGATGGTTTATGGGACGGTACGTCTAGAATCACTCTTTCTTTATAGTAGTAAACAAAGAGGGATCTTCTGGAACCTTGAAAGGAATGTCTAATTTTTGCAGAGGAGACAATAGCCAAGTAGTTTGGTTATGGAAGAAGCTTAATCAATAATTCATAAATTGATTCCCGACTTGGTTATTATTGAAATTATTGGGCCGACCAACCGAAGGGTCCGAAAGAAGGGACTCCTCTTTATGGCAACTTTTCTGTAAAACGGAATCTAATGCAAATGTGCAAATTGTTAAAAGGATTGGAAATGGTTTGGTAGTTTGAACTTGATAATACAAATTATCCTTTCCTTTTAGTGCAATTACTATGACTCTTTATGTATCCTATTTTTTTCAGGGGATAATTTGCAAGCAAACTAGAATATAACATATTTAAAAATTCTTACCTTGGAATTTTATAAAATGTTATCTCGTTGGAAAGATTTTAAAGACGCGATGAGTACACACAAAAAGATCAAATTTAGAATTTTTTTTGGAGGTGTTTATCATTTTAGGAACAATTTTCGAAAATGAATGCATATCCATTATGCAAACCACCACAAAGGATGCATAACACATCATTCATCCACATTTTGATTTATGCATCAACTAATTTTCTGATGCAACTAATTAAACGATGTGCTCCCTCCGTTTCAGGAAAAATGATACTTTCACATTAGGCATAATCTTCGAAAATTGAATTTATAGTAATTATGCAAATCACCACAAAAGATGCATAACACATTAGGCAGCCATATATTGACTTACGCATCAACTAATTTTACGTTTTAGGAAAAGTGATACTTTCACTCTGTTTCAGAAAAAGGGATACTTTCATCTTTGCTTTCAATTTGGCCTAATTTTAGACAAAAATAAAACTTTGAAAGTATCTTTTTTTTTTCCTGAAACGGAAGTAGTATATGCCTAAAAATATCTCTTTTATGAAGCCACCACAAAGGATGCATAACAGTTTATACAGTCGTATTTTGGTTCTTGTATCCACTAATTTGGTTATGCAACCACTAGAACGATGTATTCTCCTAAAAATAACATTCCAACAAAAAAAAGTTGTATAACGCGTTATGCAATTCGCAGTGCTTCGTTATTCTTTGGTCGACCATTTTCACCGTGGCAACGGTGTTTTAGTTATTGGGTTGACCGCCCGAAAGGAGGGAGTCCCTTTTATGTCCATCTTTTGGTAAAATTAAACCTAACGCAAATGTGCAATAAAAAGATTGGAAATGGTTTGGTAGTATGCACTTGATACCAAAAGACCCCTCTCTTTTAGTCAAATTATTATAACTCCTTATGTATCCTATTTTCTCAGGAGTATAATTGGAAAGCTAACTAGAATATAATATATCTAAAAATCCGTGCTTTTGAATTTTACCTTGTTGGAAAGAGTATAAATAAACCTACGCAATAAGTGAAAATAACAATATTAAATTTAGAGTTTTTAAGAAAAATTCGGAGGCGTTTATCCTTTTAGCACAATTTTCAAAAACTAGATGCATAGCCATTATGCAAACCACCACAAAGGATGCATAATAAATTACGCATCCATATTTTGGTTTATGCATCAACTTTCCATTACAACTAATAAAACGATGTGCTCCCTCCATTTCAGGAAAAATGATACTTTCCCTCTAGGCACAATCTTCAAAAATTGAATGCGTAACCATTATGCAAACAGCCACAAAGGATGCATAACACATTATGCAGCCATATTTTGGTTTATGCATCAACTAATTTTCTGTTTCAGAAAAAAAAAAAGATATTTTCACTCTGTTTCAGAAAAATAGATACTTTCACTCAATTTCAGGAAAATGATTCACTTTTCAATTTGGAGATACTATATTCCTAAAAATATCATTCCAACAAAAAGAAGAAGATGCATAACGAATTATGGAGCCACCACCTAGGATGCATACAATTTATACAGTTGTATTTTGGTTCATGTATCCTGGTTATGCAACCACTAGAGCGATGTATATGCCTCAAAAATAACATTCCGACAAAAAAAAGAAAGGATGTGTAACGCGTTATGTAATCAGCGGTTTTTCGTTTTTCTTCGGTCGGCCCTTTCAACCGAGGCAGCGGTGTTCTACTTATTGGGTCAACCGCCCATAGGGAGAGAGTCCCTTTTATGGCCATCATTTTGTAAAATGAAACCTAAAGCAAATGTGCAATTGATATAAAGATTGGACATGATTTGGTAGTTTGCAATTGAGAATACCAAAATACCCCTCCCTTTTAGTCCAATTATTATACTCCTTATGTATCCTATTTTCTCAGGAGTACAATTGGAAAGCAAACTAGAATGTAATATATCTAAAAATATGTGCCTTTGAATTTTACAAATTTTATTTCGTTGGAAAGCCTATAAAGAAATCTACGCAATGAATACAAATAACAATTTCAAATTTAGAGGTTTTACGAAAAATTCGGAGGTGTTTATCCTTTTATCACAATTTTCGAAAACTAAATGCATATCCATTATGCAAACCACCACAAAAGATGCATAACACATTATGTGTGACGGACAAGAATTTTACGCCTGTAGCGCGTTGCCATGCAGGCCGTAAACTCTCCGATGCGCCATGATGAAGCTACGATCCGATCCTCAAAGCTAGGCAAATGCACGTTTGTTGCCCCTTGCAAGCATGCTCATGAAGCATGATGCAGCTAACTTAACTTCCACACCGTTCCAATTTTTAGAAGGACAAAGGCATAAGGCCTTGCCTCAACGTAGGGAATGCATCACTGAATTTCCTATCTAGCTTAGTAACCGTCGGCCGATGCACCTGACATGCATCACGGGCTAATGTTGTACTAGTCTTAGGTTTATGCAAGCTCCGTTACTTGCATACCGTTGTAGCTTACCTTTCTGCCTATGCCCAATTCACAATTGGTACATATGCCAACTCCTTATAGCTTGATAGGTAGTATGAGCATCCAAGGAATAACATGCAACTAGCCTCATCAAGTTTGTCCACAATCATCTCTTGCATCGAGCTACCGAGCTTAGACGATATGAAGGGACAACGTGCTGGACCGGCAATGCTGCAACTCATTGCGGCTGCCTACTGATGTGATTTTAATTGTTGTAGAAAAAGTGGTAATAAGATTCGTTCAACTCGGACTTGTGAAGAATAATTTTTAGACTTAATTAAGAAAACTAAAAAAATAAAAATAATGTTTTGGTCAAGATTATAAAAAGCACTTAGACTCAGGATTCCACCAAATTCCATTCATGTGATTCAAATAATAATTCCAATCAATTATAGCTTAAATATTAAAAATATGGACTCTTATTCTTTGCCAAAAGTAGATTTTTTTAAAAGCAATGACTGTAAATCAAAAGCATGATGTATCAAAAATACATTGACCAAGCATACATCATCAAACAATATCACACCCATTCAATAAAAACCATAAATCAATTAAAAATCAATGTAAATAGTCATAAAAGAATTATTAGAATTACCACTTACGTGAAATAAGGCTTCCTCCGTCATCCCAGTGTTGGGGTTTAGCTCCTCATGGTGAAAACATGCTCAAAAGATAGAAACATGGATTAACAAGTGTTTTTATTGAAGAGAAATAATAATACAGCGAATCTGCAACGCTTTTCTGGCGTTAAATCACCGATACAATTGAAGTACTGTTAATAAACGATATATCGGTTTTGCTGTTGAATATAAGACTGCTTCTGCGACGGTCCGGTGTGGGTCGAAGTTCTTCTTGTTCTTCAGCAGCAGCAGTAACGGGTTTCCTGCAACTTTGATTTTTCAGCTCTGTGGTGTTATAAACTTCCCCTAACTTTCGATACCCCTTCTATATGACCCAAACAATCTATTTATATCAAAAATACCGATTAAATCTCTCCAAAATATCTTCCTTTCTCTTCACGGAAAAGTTGCGACAATTTCTTGTTTTAGGATTTCCATGCGTTTCTGAGCTTTCCTTTTGATTCTAAACTCTTCCTTAGATATATATCAAGCTTTAGGAAGGTTTATAGCACTTTAATCTCTCTAAAATTTCCTAAAATCGGTCACACACGTGACTTTACATATTTTGGTGTTGAGATAAAAATCCGTCGATTAAGCCCAGTTTAATCGATTTCAACACCCATGTTAGATTCCTAGACCCATAAGGAGTCTACCCTATGAAAATCAGAGGTTTAATGGACCTCAAACTCCTCCAAATCACTACCACCAAAACTGCCAGAAACGTGTATATATTTTGGTTTTGGTTTCCCGCCCAAATTCAGAATTTGAACGTGAAGGGGAAAGTTTACCCCTTATCCGATGGTCGCCCCTTATCCGTTGTTGGATTCCGCATAACACTCGTCCCTTGGGTTGCATTTATCAACTTTTCGAGT